>CM076575.1:1935371812-1935655939 GCA_034641835.2 Pinus albicaulis
GGCTCATATACATTCATACTTCAAGATTTAACAGGAAAGAGAGAATCTCTTCCTGTAAATGGGCTTGTCTTAAAGAAATTCTTTTCATAAGGAGGTAACCCCTTCTTACTTGTACATATTCCTTTCTGCAATTTTTATTTATTTTTAAATAAAGGTTGTTAATAGTCTTTAATTGAATTTTTACTATTTGAAAATTGTCTTGGAAAGAATGTTATAAATACCTATTTTGTGTAAATAAGAATTTTCAAGGAGATGATTACAATTTTGGATAGTTTAAAATAAAATGTTAAACTTTGAAAATTTGTTCAAAACATTTGCATGATCTTTTTGAAACCTTGAGGAAAATGTAAATCATTATAAGTTTATTAAGCAGAGAAAGGTTATCTTTAAAAAGTAAAACTTTTTCAAGCTTTAGTAAACAAAAAACTCTGAAAATTATCATCCAATTATTCTTAAGGATGCAACTATTTCACCCCATCCATTTTGATTGTGATTTTTTAGAATGTAATTCTAAGAAATTATATGACAAAATTTAGGAGATAAGAGGTCTCATCATGAGCCTACTTACCATTATCATAAAAATTAATAAAACTGACATTACCAATACTGCATACCAAAACAGGGTAATGGCTTATAAAAGTAAGACAAGGGGTCTCATCACGAGCCAGCTTGTTCATTTTAATTACAACTAGTGAATGGCATTGTTAATAATTGGCTACCAAACCAGAACAATGGCTCTTAAATTTAAAAAATAAATAATAATAATAAATTAATTAATTAAAAGAAAAAAAAAAGAAAAAAAAAGAAAAGATAATATGTCTTATGAATTTATTTTTAAAGAGTCATAATCTTAGTTTGATGGGATAATGGATAGTTAATGGTTAAAAGGTAACCCTGTCGAGACTATGAACGTTTGTTGGCAGCAGAGGCAATACCTGTGACAATAGAGTATATTACAAAAACTAAACTTGAAGAAATTGATTTACTTTATTATTATCAACCAATTAAAGCTTAAGATAACCCAAAAATGTTATTATCTTTGAGGAATTAGAAAGAAATTGTAAGTGATTTTTATTCTTTTTCATAGTTAGATTTTATTTGAATTATCTTAAGATAAGTTTTTATTATCTTTAGAAATTTTACTTACTAAAAATATAGTGTTCATTTCATTTTTTTAGAGATAATTGTTTCTTCCAGTGAATCACCAATTGTTGTATTGTACAAACAACCCTCCCCATTTTTAAATTTTAGAATAAATCTCATTTAAAAATAGGTCCCCTTTTTATATATCTTTTTCCTAATTAGAAATAAAAGATTCATTGATAAAAGGATGCATATCACATTTTTATTCAAAATGTACAACCTTTAATAACTTTCCGATCCGATGAGTTATAAAGCCTTTTAAGCATATCAAACATATTATAAAGACTTTATACTTAAATAATAATTAAGAAATGAATAGTAATCACAATCGGAAACTCGGAGAATTCTTTAAAAGGTTTGTTTTTGCTTTGTAAAGTTCTGATGCGATAGCGCTCAATCGCAATCGCATTTCGAATAAGTTTAAAGTGTTGTATCTCTTGTATATATTTTCCGATGCGATGCGATCCATCGTAATTGCATTTCAGAAGAACTAAAACATTGCATTCTGTTGTTTTAAAACTCCGATGCGACGGATCATCTCTCATCACAATCGCATTTTCAGGGAAAATATTAAATGGTTCATTTCATTTTAAATCTCTGATGCGATCTTCGCAATCATGATTTGGTATAAGTATTGTCTCATTTCCTTTTAAACAAATTGCAATGTGATTATGACTTAAATATTATTTTATTATTATTCATCGTATTTCATAGTTTTAAAAGGAAACAAATCTATATTTATTTCGATATATGCCAAATCTCCGACTGTACGATAACATTAACTCGTGAATCAAATGATAACAATGATTTCTTTTGCTATTGAATGCATGAGGGTGACTCCCTAGAGGGAATTTATGTTTTAAACCACGAAAGTAATAAATAAAAATCAATGAATAAACCCTTTGTACAACTGTTTTTTTTCATTATTACGTTTTACTTCGACTGAAAGTTTCTGTTTGTCGCAGAGCAATAGAACATCCAATTTTTCTGTTCACAGAGCAAGATAAATACTCCCAGACACTGAAATGTTGAAGCGATTCAGAAAATATAAAGCTACCGTTGCTGCAAAATCCCCTGTGATTACAATTCCGCCTAAAGAGAAACCAACGAAACTTAAGCTGGTTACAGACACCTCCTGCCAGGGACTTGGGAAAATGTCATGGGAAAATGTTTACAATCTCTTGGAAAAGGAAAACCCTAGAGTTGTGGAAGCTAAAGCCACAGTTCCTGATGAAGCCAATTCAGACTCTGATTCTGAAAGCCCTCTTGGTTCATTGGCAAACTCATTTCTACACAGAGTTGTTGCTCGGGCAAACATTTTCCCGTATTACGATGCTATTAGATGGGTAATTGAAAATGTGTCCATCAAAGACAGAACTTTTGTTTATGCATCTGGAACAATCTTTGGGTCATTCAAACCAGAGGATATCAAGGCAATGTACCACCTTCCTGACCCACAAAATATTTATAACAAGGATTTTATCAAAGAATTCGCTGCAAACAATGAAAATCAGTCAAAACCAATCAAAGAATGGAGGAGGGCTCCTGAAAAACACAGGCATGAGGCATAAGGTATGTACTCCGTGGAGTCTCTCTTGCCTCCATATTGTTATGCCACAGCTATGATGTGTAGATTGTTTGGTAATGATAATTCAGCCAGGTTTTCCATTCAAATGGTTCTGTTGATTCACGTTGCTCTTAATTGTGAGATAATGGATTGGGCTGTTATTTTGTCTGATAAAATAGCCAATAGAATCCTTGAGTACAGGAAAGACAAAAACTCTGGAAATTCCACTCCTTTTTACTTTTGTGCTTACATCCTAAATGCCCTGTGTTTCAATTCAGAATTCCCCCTATTAGGATGGAAATGGACTCCTAAATAACCTGTCATGATTCATATATATCATAAGTTCTTATGGAAGGGGTATTTAAAAAGTCATGTTTACAGAGTTTGCCATGGTTTCCTTATTCCAATTTACCAAATTTTTGGCCGATTCCCTCCTAGACTTTCCGATAAAGCTAGAGTTTATTTGTCCTCTATTGGAGACTAGTTTGGGGAGGAAAAGTTCACTTATGTCAGAATTTTTGGAAGTATTGTAGAGCCACATATCCTTCCTTTATATGTTCCAGACAAGTTGTTAGCACTAGAAATTTCTTATCAACTGACAGTAGAAGGTATGTCTAGGACTTTAAAGAACAGTGAAAAGCTCATGTGGCCTACTTTTCCTTTCAAATATGGTGACTATACTCTCAGCAATTTTGTCCATGCTGAGAAAGAAGTTGTTATGTTAACTGATCTTAAACTTTCAACAATTCTTGGAAGGCAATATGATCCCAGGAAGGTGGCGTATGATTTTACTACCTCTGTTTCAATTGCTCGGTTCGAACATGAACCAGATGTCTTTGATGATTTATTTGTTTCTGTAGATAATTTCTACACAGGGATGTGAACCAGAACAAAAAAATACAGGAAGTAATTCTAGTAAAGAAGTAATAGGAGCTAATCCTGTTTTGGAGAAGAAAGATGATAGTAGCAAAGCTGACACTGGAAAATCAGAAATTGCTACTAAAATTGATGTACAACAGTCTTTGGCTCAAACAGGAAAAGAGAGCACAAGTACTGATGCCCATGTGCATATTGAGAAAGGAAGCACAAAGAGTAAAAACACTGAACAAGCACCTAAAGATAATATAAACAATAATGTAGGTTCTCAAATTGGAGGACAAGAAGCTACTGAACTTATTGTTTCTCCTCATTTGCTGAGCCAATATAAACAATTTGCCTAGCAAATAGGACAACAAAACATTTCCCAAGTTGATGATTCAAAAGATCAGGATATAGAAATCATCCCTGAAAACCCCACTGGTGAAATTATGTTAAAGATAGAAGAAATTCCTCATTTAGATATATTTTACAGTCCCAAACATAGGGTTGTGGTGAGAAAATAGAGGAAAAGGAGGAGAATTGATCAAGACGCACTTTTAGCATCACAGGGGGAATTTATGAATATTATTTATAAAAATGCTGAGGTAGATCCATCTGAGGATCTCACCAAATTGTCTTAGTATGCAGGTGCCTATAGTTCTACCACTATAGATAAAGCCTCCGAAGTTACACAGTTGATGAAACAAAAGGATGTACAAATTGCCATTTTTGAAAAACAAGTTGCAGAAAACCAACAAAAGATCATTCAATTGGAACAGCGATTACAGGATGAAGAGCTCAAGACTAAACAATTAGAAGAGCAGTTGGCTATTGAAAAAGAGAAGATTGATCAGCAGACCCTAGAAAAGCAACAACAGTTTAATCAGGAGATTGAAAAATTACAAACTCTTCTACAAAATGAGCAGACTCTGAAGATTGAACAAGAAAAGATATTTCAATCTAAATTGGACAAATTCAAGAATTATCCCACTCTGGATCAATTTAAAAATGAAGCTTTGGAGACAAACAAATTATTGTCTCAACAATTAAATGAGTTTTTTCTAAAGATTGGAGAAGCAGAGTCTCTATGTGAGCTGACATCTTTCTTGATAGATGAAGGAATCACTCTTAAGATTGAATTTGATGAAGCTGAAGAAAAGATCTCCGATTTTTTTTATGGAAAAACTCAGAATCAGGGAGAAAAGCAGATCTTCCCAAAACTATGGAGAGACATAAAGAAATTGTTTTTACAAAATGGGAACATCGCTTGATCAAAGCAGAAAGGGCCACGTCCAGAGCTAAGGGAATAATGAACAATGTAACACAGATGGTAAATGATAATTTATATGCAATCAATTTAATTGCAGATTGTAGTCTCGACCAATTACCCAGAGTAAAAGAAACTGATGGAAACAAGAGATCATTAATAAAAATAAAAAAAATTGGCCAATTACAGGGAATATCATGGGATTCAATGTGGACTTATCTCATCAAGCCACATAGTCAACAAACAGCAATTAAATTTCTCTCAAATGCCATTGATTGCATCATTCCTGAGTTCTCTGATGCCACATATATAGGGCAGTTACATTCAAAGCTTAGTCATCCTGAAGAAGTAAAGGAGATGCTCAAAATTTTCCACCTTTGCACATCCACCTCAACTGATGATCAATGAGTCGGTTTTCATCAAGCTCGCATTTATGTTTCAGATATTTTTTAATTTAGATAGATTGTAGGAATAGTTTTAGTTATTTTTGTTGTTAAGTACCTATTTAAACCCCTTTCATGCATTTAGAAAGGGGTCCTGAATTTGTAATATTTTGACTTGGAGATTACATTTCTATACTCCATTAACTCCTATATTTTTATAAAGGATCACATATGGTGATTCTCTGCGAAATTATCTTTAAGAATTTCATTTCTGTATCTTGGAGTTGATTTTACATTGAAGTTGTTGGATTTGAATATCGGATTGCATTGGGACATATCGAGATGGATATGGTATTTCTATCTAGTCACTGTTAGTTTCTTTTGTTATGTGATATTCTCTTTTAAATTGCTATCATTTATGTGTACTTGTTTCACAATATTTCTTTATACATATCATTTCTGAGTGTGTTAGAAATATTTATCTTTTATAGTATATGCAAGCAATATATTATGATGAATGCAATATGTTATTATAACTCTGTTTAATCTCTTAAACAGAGTTATATTTATTTGTTACTGCACATTTCAATCAAACTGTAATACATTTTCATGGTTATTGGTTAATTGAAACAATTTAAAGTTGTATTCACATTTGATGCCCGAGTTAGTTCTAGAGTTATTTAATCTATATTTAAAGATAGATTAGATAGTTTTATTTTAGTCATTTAGTCCCATTTTCCCCCATCCAATCATTCCATTACCAACCCATTTACATTATTAGGAAATTGGCCCTATAAATCCAGTCGGAGCCACCACACCAAACGAAAAAGGAGTTTTCCTAAGGTCCTGACCGGGTGGTTATCCCCCGATGTTTGAAGCAGTGATTTTCAAATCTTCAATAGAAACTCACACCACTTTCCCGTTTCCTTCTTAGGCTTCGAGTGTTGTTATTTTTTTGCGGCTTTTGCAGGTTGTCCTGGGCTACCATACCTTGGCTTTGTCCTTTGTTCTTCGGTTTGGGGGCACCTTTCCCTTGCTTTTGATTCGCAGATCCAAATTCTTGCTTCTTTTGTTTGAATTTATGCTCAATCTTGGCAGCATACCGGTATGTCGTACCAAGCAAAGAGATGTCAAGGAACTCCATTTCCTCCCGAATTTTTCTGTGTAGACAAATTTCGTACTTTAGCACCAAATTTTTCTCCAAATATTTGATACCCAACTTTATGCGTAGGGTATGTAACAGATTCGTCAGCTCATGCACATCTTGATCCCTTTGTTTCTGCAGCATAGTCCATTGTATGTACTTGTCCTCATAGCACCCCACGGGATAATCTTGTTCCTTGATGGCATCTTGGAAATAATTTCAATTAGGTACAACTGAGAACAGAGAGGGTTCCCCCTCGTCCTTTTTCTCACTGTAGGTTTCCCACTAGTCCTTGACATGGGGTGGGAAACTTTGAGGAGTGCAAAAATAATATTCTCCCCGTCAGAAAAGTCATGAACCGAGAAATATCCTTCTAATAGATTCAACCATCTATCTATGGTGTATGCATCTATTTGGCCCTCAAATATGGGAATTTCAAATTTTACTTGTACCTTAAAAGGAGTTTCGCCTCCAGAGTGGCTGTTGGATAGAGATGTGTCGTTGTTGGGCAGTTGTTGAAGGATCTAGGCAAATTTATCCATCATCACATTCATTTTTTTTCTAGGGCCTCCTCAAGAAATATTTTTATAGGATCCCCTGCTCCCTAATATTTCTTTTCGTCTCCCAAGGGTGGTCATCGGGGTTTGCGAGGCTGATCTTGCAAAGGTTCAACCAGATCGAGCCCTAACTCCTTATACCTTGACCTAATTGGGGACATACAAATAAGGATCAAGAATAAGAAGACTACTCTGATACCACTTATCCAAATTTATGCATAAATTTAACAGAATACACATATAACCATAATACAAAGATGCAGCAGAAATAACACTTCATTTAATTAATATCAAAGAAATTAAAATTTTTTACAGATAGAATGGAAATAAACTAGCTAGGCCATTGGTAGCTTATCTCTGAGAAGAGATGTGGCAGCTACAAGCCTCTGAATTGTGTTACAATGAGGCTTGTGGGCCTATTTATTAGTGAGAAACAATGAAAAACCCTAAACATCCAAAAATATAACCCTAGGATATGAAGCGCCAAAACTATGGGCAACGTTTGGGAAAATTGGTACATCAACTTCCCAGGGATGCAACTTTGGGATACGATCTCTATTTGACACACACAATACCTCATTAGAACGATCTATCCTATGATTACAATTTTTGATGTGAGAAACATCAAAGAAACTTCCATGTTACTCTCAGTTTTCCCAAAATATGTCGTTTAGGGCCTCAAAACGACTCCAGATGTTCAGGACCCGAAAAAAATGCTAAAAATACTAAATTGTGCTACAATTCAGGAAACTGAAAAACTGAAAGAAACAATGGTGGAGCCCCAAGTGGTATAGGAGGGTGGCCACTAGTATCCACCTAGATCACCTCCCTAAAGGAGCACTTGAGTAGTAGGATGTCTGCAAAGGTTGTACCTTAGGGAAGTATGTAAAATCCACATTCCATGATCGATATAGCAAATCACATGTAGCCTTGGAAAGAGTTCACTCTGATGTTTGTGGGCCTTTTTCAAAAACCTCCACTACTAGACATTAATATTTTGTTACTTTTTATTGATGATTTATCAAGGAACTATTGTATCTTGTTCATCCAGAATAAGGATGAGACATTCTCAAAGTTTATAGAATTCAAGGCACAGGTTGAGAAAGAGACCAACAAGAAGGTGAAGGTTCTCAATAGTTACAATGGAGGTGAGCATGTTTCAAATCACTTCAAGGATTTCTATGTGAAAGAAGGTATTCGAAGAAATCTGACAACACCCCTGATCTAGGTGGATATCGATGGCCACCCACCTATTCCATTTGGACCCATAGCATCAATTCTTTCAGTTTTTCAGCTTCAGCACAACTTACTATTTTTAGCAGGTTTTCGGGTCCGCACTCTCGGAGTAGTTTTTTGGTGAACACCCACCGAGTCCATTTTAACCCCCACCATCAGTTATTTCAGTTTGTAAGTTTCAGCACAACTTACTGTTTATAGCATTTTTTCAGGTCCTGAACTTCCGGAGTCATTTTGAGGCCCTAAACGACGATTTTTGGGAAAACGAGGAGAACCACAAGTTTCGTGTTGCTCACTCAAAAGTTTTATTCCTCGGACAGATCTTTCTAATGAGCTATTGAGCACGTCAAACGGAGATCGGATGCCAAAGTTACGTCCCTAGGAATTTGAAACACCAACTTACCTAAACGGGGCCCACAATTTTGGCGCTTCATCTCCTAGGGTTAGGTTTTTGGACGTTTCAGGTTTTACATTGTTTCTCAACAGTAAATAGGCCTTTGAGCCTCATTGTAACACAATTCAAGGGCTGGTAGCCGACACATCTCTTCTCAGAGATAAGCGCTACAGGTGCCTTAGCTCGATTGTTCCCATCATTTCAGTTATGTAACACAGTGGGAAGGCCTGTAGCCATCACATCTCTTCTCATAGATACGCTACCAGTGCCCTCGCTCACTTATTTCCATTATGTATCATTGTAACACAGTTCATAGGACTGTAGCCACCACATCTCTTCTCAGAGATATGCCTACCAGCACCCTAGCTGTTTATTTTAATCATTTGTTTTATTAATAAAATGAAACATTATTTCTGCTTTATCTCTATATCTATGACTATATGTGTATTTTGTTGCATTCCTGCAAAAAAAATATGGATCAGTGGTATTAGTACGATCTGCTCTTTCTCTGTTTTTCTTTTCATTTCCCCAACTTGGCCAGGGTATAAGGAGTTCAACCTCGCAACCCCGACAACCCCCCATGGCAGAAGGAAAGAAAGACGAGGGAGCAGAAGATCATGTCAAAATATTGCTCGAGGAGGCCCCTGAGAAACAGAGGAACGCGGTGATGGATAACTTTTCCCAGATCCTTCAACGGCTGCCCACCAGTGGCACATCTACATCCAGCACATCTGCCAATAGGTCTGCAACATCCTGGACAAATCCAACACTAAGTTCAGCAGAATGTGCCCCCCCACCCCCATGGATGAACTTAACGCAATGGAGACCATTACTTCCTAAGGAGGGAGGAATGATCCAGGTGGATATCGGCGGCCACCCACCTATTCCATTTGGACCCACTGTATCAATTCTTTATGTTTTTCAGCTTCGACACAACTTACTATTTTTAGCAATTTTTTGGGTCCTGCACTCTCGGAGCTATTTTGGGGACTTAATGATCCAGGTGGATATTGGTGGCCACCCACCGAGTCCATTTGAACCCCCACCATCAATTATTTCAGTTTTTAAGTTTCAGCACAACTTACTATTTATAGCATATTTTCGGGTCCTAAACTTCTGGAGCCGTTTTGAGGCCCTAAACAACGCTTTTTGGGAAAACAAGGAACAACATGGGTCATATTTTTCTCACTCAAAATTTGTATTCCTTGGATAGATCTTTCTAACGAGCTATTGAGCGCGTCAAATGAAGATCGGATGCCAAAGTTACGTCCTCGGGAAGTTGAAACACCAACTTACCCAAACGGGGCCCACAGTCTTGGTGCTTCATCTCCTAGGGTTAGGCTTTTGGATGTTTCAGCTTTTATATTATTTCTCAACAATAAATAGGCCTTTGAGCCTCATTGTAACACAGTTCAGGGACTGGTAGCCGACACATCTCTTCTCAGAGATAAGCGCTACTAGTGCCCTAGCTCGCTTGTTCCCATCATTTCAGTTCTGTAACACAGTGGGAATGCTTGTAGCCGTCACATCTCTTCTCATAGATACGCTACCAGTGCCCTCGCTCACTCATTTCCATTATGTATCATTGTAACAAAGTTCAGAGGCTTGTAGCCACCACATCTCTTTTCATAGATACTTCTACCAGCGCCCTAGCTATTTATTTTAGTCATTTATTTTATTAATAAAATGAAGCATTGTTTCTACTTCATCTTTGTATCTATGGCTATATGTGTATTCTATTGTGTTCCTACAAAAAAAAATCCAGATTAACCACACAACCCATAGCAGAATGGGGTAGCTGAGATAAATAATTGGTGCATTGTAGGAGTTGCGAGAGCTATGCTACATGACCAAGGCCTATCACTACATGTGTGGGCAGAGGCATGTAACATAGTTGTCTACTTGCATAACCAAATTCCTCATCATATTCTGGGTATGATTACACGGGATGAGGTTGTCTTGGGAAAAAAATTGGATGTGTCTCACTTCATAATTTTTGGAGCCTTTTTTTACTGCCATGTCTCCAAATATTCAAGGAAGAAACTTGAGCCAACAACAGAGTTGGGAGTTTTTGTGGGTTACACCAAAACTCCACACAATTACCATGTGTACTTAACTTCCCTCAGAGTGATAGTTGTGCAAAGGGATGTAAATTTTGATGAGGATAAAGTGATGTGGTGCTCTCTTGAGAGGGAGTTTCAGATCCCACCAGGAGAGGATATTTTAGCTCCAAAGGAGGAGCCTTCGGAATTTGTGGAGAAGCCACAAATTAAAAATTAGAGAGGATGTTGTTGAGTCTCAAAAGTGTTTTTCATATTCATACATATTTTCATTATGTCATAACCATTTTGCTCTAATTTCATAACTATCTTACCTAAAACCCTACATCAAGTAACCATTTTCATAAATATATGGGTTAAGATCCGTGTCTTCCAAAGTTATTTATTTTATGTGTTTAAAGTGAATTTATGATTAGAAACTAGAAAATTAACATAGTTTCATATATCTATATATGTGTTATGAGTTTTTTGACATGTGTAGGTCAAAATGAAGCTTCTAAAAGACCTTTATGTGGCCTCCCAAAACTAAATTCGAATTTGAGTGGAGAAGAGCATGGGATCATGAGGACATGTGTCTCATTTCCTTTTTGTATTGAAACTCTAAGAAGATATGTGTCTCATTTCTTATTTGTATTGAAACTCTAAAAAGACATGTGTCTTATCATTTCCTATTTTGATTGTAACTCTAGAGATAGAGGGAGAGATTCATGGACTCTCATTAATGAGACAACTTCTCATATTTTTGTATAAATAGGGGAAGCTTTTTCCTATCAAGGGTAGTGAAAAATAGGAGAAGAAGAGAAAGGATTAGAGATTGTTTTGTAACAAAGCTTAAGATGGAATGGGATGTAGATTTGTGAGTTTATCAATAAAGAAGTTTTTTGATGTTGTTTTGATTAACTTTAGGGAGCTGAAGAATTTCACCAAATTGGTAGCAGAGGGCCCCTGCTATTCGAGGAGGTTTTGCATGTTTTCTAGATAAGTCATTTTCAATTATGTTTTGTCATATTTCCTTATTTAGATTTCTTTCTGAAATCATATTTTTTAGCATTATGTTTCATGTCATTTTCTTAGATAAAGGATCCTCATGATATTCCCGTTAGTCTCTTTCTCAAGCTCTTCCAATACATCTCTATTAAATGAATGGGATTCAATTGTGATATTCTGAGTTATTAGCATTTCATTTTATGTTATTTAGTTAAAAAGAAGATCCTCTTTATACTATAGTTAGTCTCTTTCAAAATATTTTCCAATAAACCTCTAATTCACGAATGAGACTAAGTTGTAATATTGTGAGTTATTGATTGTTTTGCTTCATAGAAGATCCTTATCACATTATGATTAATCCCTTTCAAAATCTCTTCCAATAAACCTCTAACTCATGAATGAGATTTAGTTGTAATGTTATAAGTTGTTTCAGCATTTCATAGGAGATCATTACTACATTATAGTAATGTTTTTCTCAATCTCTTCCAATAAACTTCTATCAAATGAATGAGATTTCACTATAATGTTTTAAGTTACTATTTGTTTCAACATTTTCTTTTATGTTTTAGGAAATCCTCATTGCATTAGGATTAATCTTTTTCACAAGCTCTTCCAACAAATCTCTAACTAAATGAATCAGATTAAGTTGTAGTGTTTTGAGTGACTTTTCATTTCATGAATGTTCATTTAGAAGCTTTAATATCCATGGATTAGGACTCTCTATTTTCATCATTTTCTAGTTAGGAACAGAATTTGCAAATAAACTCTGTTTTAATTCATTTATTAACATTTCCTTTTCTCCCTTTTGACATAGATCTAATTTCATCTTTTTAGCATAGAGTAGAATACTAAGAATCAAACATAAAAACCCCAAAACATCAATAAAACACTAAAAACAATGAAGTAAGAAAAATGGATACTTAGGCACATATAGTGCATCACACTTCATCAGTTTACTAGCCCTGGTCGATAATTTATGTTAGCAATTTAGAACACTAAATTGACTAAACAAGGAGGAGTCCATGAAACAGACAATACTCTTTTATTCTAACATAAGAACCTAATTGATCTAAAGTGAGAAAACAATCAGCCAAAAATGGTGTAAGGTTTATCATAGCTAATAAAGTCCAAACAAATATTCCTATGGATTTTACTTAACATGCCAAACTGGAGTAGTTGAATCATATCATTTCAGAGGGGACTAATCTTTCCAGTAAAATTCACTCCCACTTCATAGTTTACCCCAAGTTAGGCTCCATTGCTTTATATATATATTCAAATTTTATAATTTCGTTTCCCATGGAAGAAATAAATGATTTAAGATTTATTAAAAACATGTCATCAATACATACTTAAGAGGTGGATGTGACAGAGACAACTTGAAAGAAGATGACTAGATATTTACAGAGGAACCCTATGGTAAATCAAATGCACTGCATCTCTGCTAATTTTTCCATGCACACTTATCAAGTCCCGCCATGGTTGAGTCTCAGTATTTTAATGATTATTTTATGGTAAACTGCACAGTGCATGAATATCATTTCACCAAGAACAAAGAGTTACCAAGTTTGGTTTGAGTTTTATGTTTAGATTCAATACTATATAAGCATGTCAAATCATAAAATCATGAAAAAAATGATAACCTTTCAGCATAAGTAAATGACTACAACACTTTGTTTATATATCATACTAGTAGCAACAACAACTCACTGTACATTTAACCCGTAGCAGACACTTATCTCAAGTGAAAACGCACAACTGAGTTAGGGGAAATAAATCTCCTTCCAACCTTAGAAAACTACAAATATACCTCTCTCCTACAACTTCCACCCCCAAGACAGACTCTAGGGACTAGGGGACTGCTCTAAGTGTTGAGAAATCAATAGGCATGAAGATTAGGTATATTTCTCTTTAACTTGATAATTACTTGTGAATTTTTGTCAAATTTTTATTAATTTATATTCTTCTTCATGAATCAATAACCAAAATGTAAAACATGAACATCACAAAAGACAAAGAACATAATGATGTAGGATCCAAGCCAGGGCAAAACCCAAAAACAAGAAAACCCAAACAACTCCTCCTCTTATAGAATCAGATCAAAGTGAGTTATCTAAGACCCAAGACCAAGACCAAGACTGCCACATAGACCCAATGATCCAAGTGGATATTGGTGGCCACCCACTTATGCCACCTATACCTCCATTTTGTTTCATCAGCTTCCTTTATTATAGCATCATTTTCTATTTTTAGCAGTTTATCGGGTCCTAAACTTCTAGAGTAGTTTTGAACCCCTAAACAACATTTTTTGAGATCTGCAGCAAGCCGCAAATTGCAGGCAAAAAAACTTGTAGTACTTGGAGAGATCCTTCCGATGATATATCATACATGCTAAACAGAGATAATATGACCAAGTTATGACCCTGATAAGGTGGTTGCCCAACCAACATAAACTCTTGGCGTGTCATCACTTGGGGTTAGGGTTTTGGTTATTTGAGGTTTTCATATGTTGTTCAATAATAAAAATGCCCTTGAGCCTCATTGTAAGACAGCTCAGAGGCCTATAGCTGCCACATCTCTTCTTAGAGATAAGCTACCAGCGCCATAGCTAGTTTATTTCCATTCTGTCTGTAAGCATATTTCAGTTATTTGATATTAATGAGATTTTATTTTATTTTTGTTGCATCTCTACTTTTATGTGTATTTCTCTATTTTATTATGCTTGTGCATAAGTCCAGATCAGTGGTATCAGAGCAGTTTGCTCTTTTTCGTCCTTCTTTGCATCTCCCCAATGAGGTCGCGGTATAAGGAGTTAGGGTTCGATCTGGTTGAGCCTTTTTAAGATCAGCCTCGCAAACCTTGACGGACGCCCATGGGGGAAGAAAATATAGACAAGGGAGCACAAGATCCTATCAAAATATTACTCAAGGAGGCCCTCAAGAAAAAAAAGGAACACGATGATGGATAACTTTTCCCAGATCCTTCAACGACTACCCACTGGTGGTGCATATACATCCTACAGTCACTCTAGAGGCACCACTCTGTTTAAGGTACAAGTAAACTTTGACATTCCCATATTTTAGGGCCAAATAGATGAAAACGTCATAGATAGATGGTTGAAACTATTAGAAGGATATTTCTTGTTTCACGACTTTTCCAACTGGGAAAAGATTAATTTTGCACTCAAGTCGCCCCCCATGTCAAGGACTGGTGGGAAACCTACTGTAAGCAAAAGGACGAGAGGGAAACCTCTATGTTCTCGGTCGTACCCACTTGGGATTCTTTCCGAGACGCCATCAAGGAACAATATTTTCCCATGGGGAGCTATGAGGACAAGTACATATAATGGACTACACTGTGCCAATAAATGGATCAAGATGTGCATGATTTGATGAATTTGTTCCATACCCTGCGCACAAATTTGGGTATCAAATATTCAAAGAAACAATTGGCTTTGTAGTGCCGCAGTTTTTTGCACAAATACAATTAGGAGGAAATGAAGTTCCTTGACATATCCTTGCTTGGTGCAGCATATCGGTATGCTACCAAGATTGAGCAGAAATTAAAACAGAAGAAGCGATACTTTGGATCCGTGAATCAGAAGCAAGGGAAAGGTGCCCCCAAACCACAAAACAAAGGATAAGGAAAAGGCAGGGCGAACTGGGACAACCGACCAAAGCCGCAAGAAAAAAATAATGCCGCGAATCCAAAGAAGGACACAGGAAAGTGGTGTGAGTTCCATAAGAGCTTCACTCACAACACAAGTGAGTGTCAGACCAAGTAGTCACTAGTGGCTAAGCTAAAGGGTTCTGAATCAGATGCATGCTCCGACTCTGAATCATAACCCGACAAGGGGAATGATAAAGGGAAGAAGATTATCGATGAAGAACCCAATGCCACCATTGTGACCATGAATATCAAGAAGGAGGAATTGGAAGATCCATAGGAGGGTGAGCGCTTCTTCCATTCCAATATGTGGGTAAAGGGTTCCCCGCTACAGTTCATTGTCAACAACAGGAGACAAAAGAACCTCATTTCAACAGAGGTAGTGAAGTGGTTGGTATTTCTGACCGCAACACACCCACATATGTACACCATCAGGTGGATTCACCAAGGACGAGATCTCCACATCAGCTAGCAATGTGTCCTTCCCTACAACATCAAGCCCTTCACGTATGAGGTATTATGTGACATTTATCCTCTTGATGTTTGTGATGTTTTATTAGGCCAACCATACTTGTGGAAGCAACATGTTGTGTATCAGTCCAAGCCTCGCGCTGTTATTGTTACTTTGGGAAATAAGATGTACAAGATACTAGAGGTAGCATTGCCTACTACCATCTATTTGGTTATTGCAAAACAATGGAGTAAGCTCATTTCCAAAACTGGGAAATTTGTTTTCCTCGTGATTTTCCCACAGGGAAAGAAGAAGACTATGGCCAGGACCTCCAAACAAGGCTCCTCCTCGGCTCCTGTGCCACATCTATGCACTTAACTGAAGTGCTCCAAGAGAATAGGATAATGTTTATAGTCCAAATATTATTAAGAGCTAATAATATTCGACATATCTATTTTTAGACTAGCAATATAAAAACAGATTCCGCCCAATATGTATAAACATATAAGTCCCTCTATTTTTCCAACTTGACCAACCATCCACAAATAGCATCCTGCAACTCACAGAATATGATCCATATGTCTAAAAATAGACATAGTCTAAAAATAGACTTTGCACCAAAAATAGCCTGTAGGCCCACTTAGTGAAGGCGACTTCTTTCCACTAAGCTCATCATCTTGTTGCAATCACAACACTCCCTCTCAACAAGATAAGGATTATCTGCCACCCCTATCCTGCCTCTGTGGTATTCGAATTTTCTCCTGGTGAGCGCCTTCGTCAAGATATCAGCATCCTGATCCTCCGGGAATGTATGAAAGTAACATGATCTTCCGCTGCACACAATCTCTGATATGATGATACCGGATGTCAATGTGTTTAGATCTATCATGCAATATTAGATTAACCAAGAGTTTGATGCAACTCTGATTATCACAATAAATCACAGTAGGATCGAAGTGTGAACCGAACAACCAGACCAGGATCTTCCTCATCCATATAGCCTCTCATGCAGCCAAACTCGCTGCCATATACTCGGCCTCTACTGAACTAAGTGCCACGGATCTCTGCTTCCTGCTATACCAAGAAACTGTTGTCGACCCGATACTGAAAATCACTCCAGATGTGCTCTTTCTGTCGTGCCTCATTCGCATCCGTGAAGCCACATAGCTTCACCCTTATCTAACTGTCTCTCGTACTATAATCCATATCCCGATGTGCCTCTGAGATATCTCAATACATGCTTGCCTGCCTTCCAAAAGAGCTTGGTAGGCTTAACCATAGCTTGTGAAAGCTGGTTAATAGCATAGCATATGTCGGGTCATGTATCGACCAGATACATAAGCGACCCCACAAATTTTCGATAAACAGTGGCATCCACTACCTCTGCCGAAGTAGCATCCTCCTTCCTCCATCCACCAAGAAGAGGAGTATCAACAGGCTTGCAGCCATGCATGTTGAACTTGTCCAGTATCTCTCGGGCATACTTGCCTTGAGAAACAAACATTCCATCACTGCGCTGCCAAATTTCCAATCCCAGGAAATAATGAAGGAGGCCCAAGTCCTTCATCTCAAACTCCTTTGCAAGATCAGCCTTGCATGAGTGTATCAACAATTCATCACCTATCAAAATCAAATCATCTACATAAAGTACAATGATCAGCAACTTACCCTCCACCACAATCTGGTATAGGTTCGGATCCGCCTCACTCTTGGAGAATCCAAGTCCAGTGAAATAACTGTCTATCCATGTGTACCAAGCATGAGGTTCTTGTTTCAACCCATACAGCACTCTCTTGAGCCTGCACACATGTGACTCGCTGTTGAAGATCTTGAAACCTTTGGGCTGCTTTATGTACACCTCCTCCTCAATCACCCCATTGAGGAACGTAGTCTTCACATCCATCTGATGAATGTGCCACCCCATCTACGCTGAGAGAGCAAGAATCATCCGTATGGAAGAATACCTTGCGACAGGTGCAAAGGTTTCCTCATAATCGATCCCATCAATCTGTGAGAAGCCTCGAGCAAAAAATCTTTCCTTGTACTTCTCCACACTCCCGTCAGCTGCTTGCTTCACTTTGTAGATCCATCTTGAACCCACCACCGATTTCCCTTCCGGTCTTGGGACAATCTCCCATGCACTGTTTCTGACAATCAAATCATACTCTTCCACCATGGCATCTACCCATGCGGGATCCTCCACAACTTCCTCGAAAGAGGATGGCTCCATCACGATACACTTTCTCATAAAAGCCATGTATCCAGTATACCAGTCAGGTGACTGTCTCTGTATGCGCTGTGATGTAGGTGCTCCTATAACCTTCTTTGCATCTTGAGCCAGTCGCTCAGCTTCTGTAGTGCGCTTCCGCCCTCTGATGGTTGGCACTGCATGAGTGGTCTCTTCCACTCGATGAACCTCCTCTTGTGGCTAATCCACATCCTGAGGCTCATCCTTAGGAACTAATAGCTCCTCATCTGCATGCAAGTGTGGCTTCCTCTCAAGCGAACACTTCATGGCCTTCTCCTCATGAAATTTGATATCCCGTTGCACAACAGTCTTGCAACTGTCTGGAAAATACACACGATATTTGTGGGGTGTATCAGTGTACCCCACAAATATCCCAACCTCTACAGTCAGATCCAGCTTCTTCCTGGCGTCCTTTGTCACATGAATGTAAATAGGTGAACCAAAAATCCTCAAATGGGAAATATCGGGCTTCTTACCAGAAAACGCCTCCTCGGGTGTACTCATGCCAAGTATCCTGTGAGGACAATGGTTTTGCACATAAACCGTAGTATTGCATGCCTCAGCCCACAAGTGTATGGGAAGGCCCTGATCATGCAACATTTCTTGTGCAGCACCCACAATCGTTCTGTTATTTCGGTCCGCAACCCCATTCTGTTGTGGGTTATGAGGTGCTATGAGCTCTCTTCGAATTCCTTCTGCGCTGCAAAAGTCCTTGAACTTGCCAGAGATGAATTCACCACCATTGTCGCTCCTAAGAGCCTTCACCTGCTTCCTCGATTCTTTCTCAACCAGTGCCTTGAACTCACAGAACTTTGAGTATGTCTCGCTCTTCTTCTGCATGAAGAAGATCTAGCACTTACGAGAAAAATCATCAACAAATATCACATAGTACCTGTGCTTTGCTGTCGAATGTACTGAGAAAGGTCCACACACGTCTGTGTGAATTCTCTCAAGGATCATCGTGGCGTGAATATCCTTCTCGTGAAAGGTGGCTTTCACAAATTTTCCCAACGTACATCCCTTGCATTGATTTTACTGCGCAAGTGTACGTTTGGGAAGTCCGGTAGAAATCTGCTGCAAAATTTTCAGAGCTCCATGGTGAAGGTGGCCCAATCTCTTGTGCCACAGCTCGCCATCATCTCAGCTCACCACTCCTTCTGCCTTGCCTGCCATTTCTGCACATCCATCTACCTACAATTGATAAAGGTTCTTAACTCGAACCCCTATCCTCCAGGTCTCACCAGTTGCCTTACTACGCAGGAAAGCCTTTCCCTCACTAAAGACAACATCATATCCCTTGTCTTCTAACATTTCCATAGATATCAGATTCTTCTTCAATCCTGGAACATGCATCACTTCCCTCAATACGAAGGGTTTACCAGACTCCCTCTCAAAGGAAATGGTACCGATACCAGTCGCACTGTATCTACCATCATTGCCCATCTCGATGTGCACTCCGAGATCTTTCTCATCCAGATCAGTAAACAAATCTTTGTCTCCGGTCATATGATAAGACGCACCACTGTCAAGAAACCGCACTGAACCCATCACACTTGAGACCAAGCATGCGATCAGCGAAAAATCCAGCTCAAACTATGAGGCTAAGGCCTCTCCTGCTGCAGATCCAGCAGCCTGCTTATTTTTCTTCTTTTGTGGACAATTAGTGGTGTAATGTCTGTGTTGGTGACAGTGAAAGCACTTCAAGTTGGACATGTCATGCTTCTTGCATTTCGCACTGGATTGAGAAGAATTCTTCTTGCTCTTCCCTTTCCTTGCTTTGGCAGCCAAAGCGCAATTTTCTTCATCTGAGTTCTTTGATGAAGATTCATCCCTGGTACTTCGCCTTATCTCCTCTTGCACAAGATCCGACCAAAGTCGCTCCCATCTTGGCAATTTCTCTCGACCATTGACAGAGTCCTGATAGGAATGCAAACTCTTTGGAAGCCTAAGGAGAGCCAAGCTCACCAAGTCCTCGTCATCAATATTAACCCCCACACTTCCTATCGCATCCCTGCACTGGACAAAATTCGTGAGGTACTTGGGTATACTAACCGCCTTTCTCCATTTTTATGTTTCTGAGTCTATCCCTGAGCGCCAACTTCCTCTGGTCGCTCTTGCTTTGGAATAAGTTTGTCAATGCTTTCCACATCAAGAATGGAGAAGCTTTACCATGAAGGCTGGACACTATGTGATCCTTCACACCTTCCAACAGAATCCTTCGACACTTTGTTGTCTTCTTTTGCCATGCGTCAAGTACGGCAGCATCACTAGAAGTAGGTTTTGGAATTTCTGCATCTATGAAATCCTTCAACCCATTGTCATCCAGCACCGCCTCCATCCTTTCCTTCCAGGCAATATAATTTGAGCTACCCTCAAGGGCATACTCCAATCGCAATTCGTTGAAAGACATCTCAACTTCGACACCAAGAAAACACTACTGCAAATTCGAATTCCACCGGCTCAAAACTCAACCGCTTCAATGTTTTTCAATTTCTCTCATGATCAATATCGCTCTGATACCATGTAGAAATTTGAATAACTGATATGTTATCCATTGAGATTCTCCTGATCACACACTATTTTAACTTCATGCACAATACAGAATCTCTTCTACCATTGATCATTAATTGTGGAAATAAAAACAATCGCATGCGCACATTAAAACCATAAAAAAACGCACATATGAACACAATATTTTATGGGAAAGCTTAAAGCTGAAAACCCCCAACTATATTTATATTATATGTCATAGAGATCATGTAACAATCATCATACAAAGCTCCTCACAAGCTCTCAGTACAATCTCCAATTGCTACACACTAATCAAGCTAGATCTAGCAAAACACATGCTCCAATCTCTGCCACCTGATAGCCTGCCTCTATTGCGTAATCAATGCTGAAGAATGGCTCATAAATAACTTCGAACCACCTGGCTTGTACTGCACAATCCTCATTGGCATCTCCAATCACTGGTTGTTGCAAATCATGCAACAGTATAGTCACGCTGCTCTTTCACCTATCTCTTCACCGGTCTCCACTGAAATTTTCCATGCACTGAAGTTAACTGATGTATTCTTTAGTTGATTAATAAGTTTATAATTAGTGAATTAATTATTAATTAATTCACACCACTCTCACTAGTGTATCAATCAGTTAGACTATATACAAATAGCTCAACTATGTTTAGCTTAGTTAAACTGAACACAACTCCATTAACTTCCTCAATCAACTCTACCAAACTCTCTCACATGAGTTATAACTGAAGTATCCATGCATTAGCTCCACTTAACCCTTAGGAATAACGAATTCCTTATTTCAGCTCCTCCTTGTATACATCTCGTGCACTTAACTGAAGTGCTCCAAGAGAATAAGATAATGTTTATAGTCCAAATATTATTAAGAGCTAATAATATTCGACATATCTATTTTTAGACTAGCAATCTAAAAATAGATTCTCCGCCAATATGTTCAAAAACAGTCCATATATTTTTCCAACTTGACCAACCATCCACAAATAGCATCCTGCAACTCATAGAATATGATCCATATGTCTAAAAATAGACATAGTCTAAAAATAGACTTTGCGCCAAAAATACCCTGCGGGCCCACTTAATGAAGGCGGCTTCTTTCCACTAAGCTCATCATCTTGTTGCAATCTCAACAGGATGACATCCTAATTTTCAGCCAAACCTGGGAAGAGCACTCCACCACATCCAACAGGTCCTCCAAACACTACAACAACACAAGTTGTGAAAAAATTTGGAGAAGTGCACTTTTGGCATGACCTAGTTTCAGTATCTGGGAATTATTGATGAGCGGGGGGTGCATGTGGATCCAGCCAAGATCCAAGTTATTTGGGATCCCACAATTTATCATCTCATATTGGGACAACAGGTTCCTTAGTACATTTTGGTCGTGGCTCTGGTCGATGCTGGACACCAAGCTCACCATGTCCACAACTTTCCATCCCCAAACTGATGGCTAGACAGAGGTTGTCAACAAGATGATTGTACATATTATGCGCATGTAAAACTCAAAGCATCCACACACATGGGATGAGATCCTCCCCTATGTATAAAAAAACTATAACCATGCTCTCCATATCTCAACAGACTATAACCCCTTTCGGGTGGGCTTGGGGTTCCATCCACTATGTCCCATTGACACAACCATGCCATTTGCGGTAACTCGGGTAGATTCAGCTCATATCCAGTTTGAAGTTGACAAGGTGAACAACTTCATTAAGTGCATTCAACACATCCAACAACTTGTTCATGACATATTGGACAAATCCGATTCTAAGTAAAATCTGCGACATGATCAACATCGGGTGCCACACAAATTCTAGGTGGGAGACAAAGTGTGGCTACATTTGTTGAAGGAGTGCCTTGATGGACCCCACCGTAAGCTTCGCCTGCTCTGTTATGGGCCATACACCATCACCAAGGCTGGAGGGGAAAATTCCTTTGAGCTTAGTATTCCACCATTCCTTAGTTTGCACCGACTGTTCAATGTGGACCGCCTGTTAGCCCCTTATGAATTCCTTGACAAGCAAGCAAGGGGATTTTCATCCTTGAAGCATTTTTAATCCCCTGCCTTTGACTATTTCCCTCTGCTGATTGTGGTATCAATGAGCCTGTTGAATGATAAAATTTTGCTCAAAAAGGCCTTATTTCGCCCCTTGTATCTCTACAGAATCCCCCCATTTTATCCTTGTTTTCCCTTTTCCCAAATTCCCTTTCCACCCCAAACTTCCCCCATTAACCCTCTAAATCTCCCCTAAATCCCCATGAAACTCTGCCCTCACCTTTTCTTTAGCCAAGAGACCCCTTTATCCCTCTATCGTTACCCATTTTGGCTTTTAATTTCATTTGAAATGAGCCAAAAAACCTTGTTTTCTATGTAATTGGGCCTTAGCCCCTTTCGGCCTAAGCCCCATGTACATTTCCCTCCACACGACCCAGCGCCATGACCAGGCGACAAGGCGGAAAGCACTTATTTCATATGTTCATTGGGCGCGTCTACAGCCGTTGATCTAAATAGAACGGACGGTGATCGCCGCCCCTGCAGCATCCATCGTTCAACCTGTTCACCTCCCGATCGAGGATCCACCGTTCGTCTGCCCGATGATCCGACAGTCCACAGTACGCCCGCCCCGGTGGCCCCCACGCCAACGGGCCCGCTCGAAAACCGGCGGTATTCATTGCACCACCTTCCGAGGGTTGGCGGTATTTTCATTTTCGGAGCGATTCCATACATCATCCGATGCGTGCCATTGGTACGGCAGGAAAACCACCCTCCCATCACGCGTTAAATTCCATCTGTGGATGCGGATCGATATGCACAATCACCATCCGATCCAGAGCTTCCCATCCGACAGTTGTCGCTCCATAAAGCTGCACACGCGATAGCCCATGGCCACCGTACCCCTGGCCCACTTTCCATTGCCCTCTGACATGTTTCCCACCATCGATCTCCATCGAGATCGGACGGCCCATATTTATTTTCAGTCCCCCCCATAACCCCGTCTCGCCACGTCACCATTCCACATGTCTCACCGTACATTCGCCCCTCCCATTTTATATATTTTAGTCAAAGGTCGAAGTCCAAAGGTTTTTCATTCATTTTCCCTTCCGCGCCACCTTCCCACTTCCATCCCTACTATTTTCACCACACTGCAGGTCTTCCACGACATTTTTTGCCATCTAACCAGTCTGCATAGTCAGTCTTGCTACCCCCCCATTGCGTCCACCACCTCCATTGTTTTCTTAACATGTTTTCGTATTTTGCAGGGTCTTCAAAGAGGCGAAAAACCACCATGGTTCATATGTACTATTATAATGGCATGCTGCACAAAGAAAATTGAATTTGAAAACTGGTACTACGACGGAAATGCCCGGAAAGGTAGCGGTGGCATAAATATTATCCAAGGACAGTTCAGTCTCCGCGAAAAACTTATACGGCGCCATTAAAACCCATATTTTGCAGATTGAGACATTTATGAAGCGACGGAGAAATACCAGCTAATGATCAAGGATTTCAACGTTCATTATTGAGGATTTTAAGCCTTAATACAGTGGTTTAGAGGCAAAGCACCAGATTAGCAACATCATGAATCACGCAAAGGGTACAACACGCAGAAACCATGTCATCGGGGTTTTCACATCAGCAGAATGTTTCTTCTCGAGCACGGACACAGTACACATTATGTTTTCAGTATACATTGTGTCCAAGAAAGGTTTTCCCCCTCCTACAGCAGTCCTATGCTATCAGAAGCATTTGTTGCACAGTATGGCAGACCCTAGCATCATTTATTTACCTTTTGTTTTTTCACCAAAAGTACTACAGAATGTTGCAGCAAAGTATACCAGAGGCATACCTAGAGTAAATGGAGACCTGACGAAGACCACCCTTTCACCCAAGAGCGCTACAGATTAATGCATAGAATTTATACAGAGTGGGCTTCGGCTTTCTCCCTCTCCTGAGTTCAATGTTGCATTTAGTTTTTCACTTACCTCCTCTACTCCACTGAAGCTATAAATTGATGAAGAAACTCATTATAAAGGTTGTTGATCAGTTATCATAGAATTGCAAGTAGTTTCTTTTAAGACACAGTCTCTGTGTAAAGTCGTAAGATAGGCTGAGGAATATGATTTCAGACTGAGTTATTCAGCTATTGGCAATGTTGTACTTGACTGGTATTGTTGTTTAATATGACAAGCACATTTCTTTGGATCCTGATCTAAAGCAGCAGTGATGTTTTCCTACCTCTGTGTTTAATTCATTTCATTTCATTTCTACTGGCTTGCACCATAATATTGGCATAGGATTTACCCTTGTTAGGTACCCTATGTTTCTGCTCTCCTTGCCATTAATGTTTTTCTTCTGAATGTGTTATCTAAGAATTGATTTCAGATAATTTAACCAGTGTAGTGGATGTTATTGCCTGCTCTCTGATGTATGATTTAAATGAATATGTTCTTAGATGTTTCTTGTTAAGGATTTAGCTAGAAGATTTGGGAACACTGGGGATTAGAGTTAGCCCTATCCACTAGGATCCTTGTGCAACCAGCTGGTCTTTAACTTTGTGTCCTAAATCTATGTTGTCTCTTCCTCTCCTACCATTCCATATCACACAATCATCTTTAATATCCAATGTTTTAGATTACTAGCCCAATTGAAAGCTTGCCTATTGATTAGCAATTAAACCCTTTCTCGACTCCATTGCCCAATGGTTTTGAATGCTCCCTGGAATACTTCACCTCTGCCTTATCCCTCTTTTCTCATATTTGTCTTACATTGAACCCTTCTTTCCTGATAACCAGCAACCAAACAAGCAATCAAACAAACAAACCCTGAGCCCTATAACTAGCCTAACATCTTAACACTGAGCTTCAAATTCATACACCTTTGACATATCATAGAGAGATCCCTCTTTGGACCCAGGAGGGCTAGATACTGAGGTCTGAAAGTGGTTTGATTTTGTCTCATCTTTTGGTCTTTCCAATCTATCCAAAACATGGGAACCCCAACATAATGGCGACTCCACTGGGGAAATTCTGAGTATTTCTCACCTTACTACATTATAAGAGCCTCAGAAAACCTACAATCTTTGGTTAGGTTGGAAGTAAACACTCCTATTCACACATCAACCTCTATACCTTTGTTATGTTCTCCCCACTCTTAGACAGAGTCTGGAAAGGGCCAGATAGCCTCCACATCTCACACTCTTTCAGAGGTGACATATCTGGTAAATGCCCTCCCATTCAATCTCTGGTTAGATTTTGTTGTGTTCTGAAGATATCCTTGGAAAGGGATACTTCACAAGCACAGTGGTGGACAGTGTACCGCTTAAAAACATCCTAAATCCTCCACCTGGTGACTCCATGATTCCTAAACGATTCAAAGACTCCACTGGTGATCAGTAGGCCTGCTGATTATCTTGGTTCACATTAGACTCCACTGGGAGACCAAATCCACTACAACATCCAACACAATAGAAGCAACAAGTAGGGTTAGGCTGCTCGATTAGAAAACAACATTCTGGCTTCAAGAACCATTCACACAAGAGCTTATCCTGACACAAACCCACCTGAAATAGTTGATAACCCTGAGAGCATCCTCAGAAATCCACCTACACCTAGAGGATCAACTTTTTCCAGTCACATCTATAGAGCTAACTCTGCACCTGAAGAACTTATAGCTCTATCACACTTTCATCTTGACCTAAACATACCCGATAGATTACCAAGAACTAGGTCATTCAGTGCTCTAGATCAACCAAACCTTGAGCTTCCTGATTCATCACCTCAAATTGGTAAACACATTAGGGACAGTGAAACCCCTCCATCTACACCTCCTGATATTCACTTCATTCAAAACTTGGGGCTCTGCCACCCTAAATCTGCTCAAAAAAATCCTGTTGGTCCTAATATCCCTGTCATTGATATACCAGCTACCCAAGTCAACCCTTTACCTCATCAAAACATCATCATGGCAGCCTGGTATGCACCTCTGGTTTTATCTCAGCCTCTAGTACCCTTACCCAATGATTATCAATCAAATATCCCTCACTTCACTGCAAAGGAGTCTACCACAGCCCAACACCATGTAGATAGGATGGAAGATTCTTTTGACTACATGGAGATAGATGATGATACAGTCAAAATGAGAATCTTTGCCCAGAGCTTAGGAGGTGATGTGAAGAAATGGTTTAAGGGCCTGCCTCCTGGTAGTATCCAAGACCTCCCAGCTCTATATCAGACCTTCATCAACAAATGGGAGGTTAAGGCCAACCCTCGCCAACTCCTTGTTAGTATGAATCCTTTGTCAAAGTGTACGAAAAAGGACCACTTTAGCTATGCATAACTAATAGCCCTAACAACAAAAGTGGCTGCCAATATCTTCAGATCTACAGTTAGTTGATGAAGAAAAGAACTGCAAAAAACCAGATCTATGCATAGAAAGACATTAAGCAGTAAAAAGAAGAGTTTACTCCATATACCAATAGACAAGACAAGAACAATTTTTGAAAGAATTTTTTGTATTAAGGGCACCTGGGAGGAAAAAAAGAAGGCGTATCCAATTCTCCTCAATGGGATGGGTTCTTGGAAGTCCTCAGCACTTCAGATCTAGAATCTCTCTCTCTTGTTGGTGTAGAAAACCCATACAAAGAATAGAACTCAAAGGGAGCTCACACAGCAAATAGTGGAAAAATGTGACCAAGTGTATAGATCTAGAGTGATATAATAGGCAACAAAAGGTGAAGAATGGTAGGAAACACCCTCCTATTTATAACAAAATATTGGGTCATTCTAGATCTTGGTGCATGATTAAAATAATGTTAACCAAATCTAGATCCACCTTTTATGGAATGTTTTATTATATTTGTTGGAGGGAAAAAGTATTTGACTTGGGTCAAATCCCTTTATTTGTTAATAATAAATAAATAAATGATTTATTTATCTTTTTAAGGAAGTGGTTGAAGGATAATTAAATAAATAATGATTTATTTAATTATTTGTGGGTGATTTTGTCATATTTAACAAGGAATATTATCTAAATAAGATTTAAATAATTATTCCTAGAAAATAATAAGATAAATAAAGGTTTATCTAATTAATTTCTTTGTTTTTGGTTTAAACATGACTGGGAATAATAATTAAATTATGGTTTAATTAATTATTCCATGAGGAAAATCAAACAAATATAGGTTTGTTTAATATTTCCTTTTGGGGTTTCCTGTTTGGACCATAAATAACCTAATAAATGTGATTTATTAAGTTATTTAACATAGTGAAGGCAATTTTACTTAGGGTAAAATTGGTCTTACATGGTGTACTTGGGTCCATCTAATGATAATAGGTTAGATTACCAAAAAATGGTGTAACAGATTGCCCCCCAGCGTGCGAGTGTTAGGAGCAAATCGTATGACCGAAGTACGTTGTAAGAACTCAATCACTAGACAACAAAAGGGAAGTGAGAGAGAGAAATGTGAGGTAGAATAAGGTGCTGAAGAACTAGACCCTGAGGAGACAAGACTTACAAGTGCAACAAGTCTCTTTTTATGAGAGGGTACATGTGCTAAAGGCGGTGGGGGAGGCATACCTATGCCTGCCGAGACAAAGTACAAAAGAATAGTGTGTCCAGTAAACAAGGGACCGAACCATAAATTACTGCCGGCATAATCATGAGCCAGATAAAAATACAATGAGGAATCCCACATACATGCTGTGCCTGGGATAACAGCCAGGACTTATACAATAATATCTGAGTACATGAGATACAAATACAACCCAAATGCCCCCTGTGAATGGGGAAGGGCTCACAAAATTTGACTGATACATGCAAATCAAAGACGCGCTGCAAGTGGCTAAGGCCAACATCATCAAATATCTAGAGCTGCATCGAAGGCTGCAAGGAGGAGGTCATCTGGGAATGTGGGGGGCTACCTACAGGGCCACCCCCTCATGAGGGTTGAGACATCTCACACACACCCGGGAATCATCAAGAGCTGTTGTTGTATCACTGAATCATCAAGTATACGGATCTCTGTCATGCTGAAAGGAGCTGGAGTGGAGAAACAATCAAGTCAAAGGGAAATGAGAGATCCCTTTGCCTGATCCGAGGCACCGGACAAGAGTGGAAGCTGGAACCAAGGTACACCGCCCTCTAGACCTGGCTTCTAGAATGAATGAGCTGACGTCGAAAGAAGGAGGTCCGCCATAGGTAAGGCACTGAGAGATCCTCAACTAAGGCACGAGAGAAAATAGTAGAGTGACGGACAGACTGACACTAATGATGATGGTGAAATGGAAGGGACTGAGTAGCGAATGGACGACTTCCCTTGTTAGAGCATAAAGGGCATAAATGACATGGCAGCGACTGACGCAATATCATAAGGGATAGGGGACAGTGGGAGTGAAGGCCATAATGTGCGACACAAGAGAGAGACCAAGCAATGAAGGATGGAGGGTTATAGCGGGGTACAAAGGGACTCGGGATAGACTCCAAGAATGCAATGATGACTCAACTTGGATGCTCTAAACAAGGGCGACTCGATGGTGCTGCCACACAGTAAAGGCCCAATGGGGGACCATGAAAACATGAGCACAAGGTGGGAACTCATGACGAAAATCGACACGAACATGGACAAGTATGGAAGCGAAGTGGTGCCCCAAGTACAAGTGTTGTAAGTGAGGAAATTCGATTTAAAGGGGAGGTGAAGTGACCCTTCTTGGAAAAAAGGGGTCTGGGTGAAGTAGCAAATCACAAAAACGAAAAAAGATGTTGGCTATCTAAAAGAAAACAAAACATGCATTTTAGAAGGGAAATGCTAAGGGTAATATTTCTTAAGATAGAGTGCATTGCGAGGATTAGGAAGGGGATTGCCTTCGAAATATTCTAAGAGGTATGCCCCCTTACCGAGATCCTTACTGATGATGTAAGGGCCTAGCCATAATGAGTCGAACTTCCCATGACCAAGGACATCATGGGCCTGGTCATACACTAGAACAAGGTCACCTTCGTGAAAAGTGTGAGGCTAGACTTTTCTGTCGTACTGAGATTTGGAGCGTTTCTTGGCCGCTTCCATGGTTTGCAAGGCAACACGGCGGTCTTAGGAAGCGCGCTCAAGCATGATAAGTCGTTGTTCTAGAGGTTGGGTGTCAAGGAGAATTTCAACGGCCAGATGCAGGGAAGGAATTTCACACTCGATCGGTAAGACTGCCTCCTCTCCAAAAACGAGGTGGAAAGGAGTAAACCCGGTGGCGGTTTTAACAGAAGTTCGATAGGCCCACAAAGCAGGGAAGAGCATAAGATGCCAGTTGGTTCTGTGCTTATTCACCGTTCATTGAAGCATAGTCTTGAGGATTTTTTTGACTGCTTCAACTTGGCCATTACCTTGGGGGTAATAGGAGGAGGAATATTGGTGCTCAAAACCCAACAGTGAGGATAGCTCACGCCATATCTCATCTTCAAAATGTCTACCATGGTCAGAGACCAGTTGTTTCGGAACCCTGAATCGAGCGATAACGTGGTTAAAGAAAAAGAGGGTTGTGGTAGCTGCCGTGTTGTTAAATGTTGGCATGGCCTCGGCCCATTTTGTGAAATAGTCGACCGCCACGATGATATATTTGTGGTTACCGGCGGATGGCGGGCGACACTCCATAAAGTTGATGGCCCATTTACAAAAGGGACCAGTTGAGATGACCGGATGGAGGGGAGCTGGGGGAGCTCGCGCCTTAGGGGCGAAATGTTGGCAATTGGGACAGTGTTTGACTGCCTCAATGCAATCACTAAAGAAGGAAGGCCAAAAATACCCAGCGCGCATGACTTTCTGGGCAGTGGCAAGACCGGAGAGGTGGCCACCGCAAGCGCCGCTATGGCAGGCATTAAGGACTTGTTCAGCTTCAGCGTGTGTGAGACAACGACGAAGGACAATATCAATCCAGCGACGATAGAGGTCGTCACCGATAAGGAGGTATCGGGGAGCCTGGTGTCGGATAAGTCGGCAAGCCTCACGATCAAGGTGGAGGGTGAACTTTTGGGTTCGCAAGTAAGTAAGAATATCGCCATACCATGGGTCGTCGGAATTAATGGAAAATAAGTGTTCATCAAGAAAATCATCATTAACTGGGGGGTCTTGCGATCCGGTAGGTAATTCAGAAATGAGCTCAGTGAGGGCTAAGCCTTTCTTACTCTTTGGTGTGATAAATTCGAGGTCGAATTCCTGAAGAATAACGACCCAACGGGCGTACTTCCCAGTGAGGATATGACGACTCAACAGGAAAGCCATGGGGTTGGAATTAGTCACAACCTTGGTGGAGCGCATGAGGATATAATGACAAAGTTTTTGGACTGAGAACGCGATAGCCAGCGCTAATTTTTCTTCATACGAGTAGGAAACAATAGGCCCTACAAGGTTCTTACTGACGTAGTAAATCACATGCTCGATACCATTGTCATCTTCCTAGATAAGGACTCCAGTGACCGAATAGGTGGAAGCGGAGATGTACAGGATGAAGTCCTAATCAAAGTCGGGAGGGCAGATCAAGGGAGCGGATGTGAGAGTCTGCTTGAGGGCATCGAAAGACTCATGAGCATAGGTATCCCAAACAAATGGGATATTGGATCGGAGGAGTCTAAGGAACCCATGTGCGTTGGTGGCATAGTCAGGGACGAACCGACGAAGAAAATTAGCTTTGCCTTGGAGACTTTGGAGCTGGCGTAGGGTACGCGGAATGGGAAGTTCAAGAATGGCTTGAACTTTCAAAGGGTCAAGAGTGATACCATCCTTAGACACTATGAAGCCTAAGAGACAGCCGGCGGGAACGCAAAAGACGCATTTCAACGGGTTAAGGCGGATATTATACTTGCGACATCGGAGAAAAATGGTACGCAGATCATGTAGGTGTTGCGCCCGATGCTTAGAACGCGCAGTGAGGTCATCTAAATAAGCAAGGATAATATGAGCTAAGTCATGGAAATAATAAGACATGGCCCGTTGAAAAGTGTCACCGACGTTTTTAAGGCCGAAAGGCATGACCCGGTAAGCAAAAGTTCCCCACGGACTAATGAACGCGGTTTTTAGTTGATCATCAGGACGGATAAAAATTTGGTTGTATCCGGAGAAACCATCCATAAAGGATAGAACCTCATGCCCCGCACACTCGTCAATGATTTGGTCAATGAACGGTGTGGGGAAGTTGTTTTTGGGACAAGCTTTGTTCAAGTCGCGAAAGTCCGTACAGACACGGATGGTGCCTTGCTTCTTGAGAACGGGAACTGGGTTGGACACCCAAGTGGTGTATTCAATGGGGTAAATGAAACCAGCCTGCTTGAGTTTATCGATTTCAGCTTTGATAGCGTCGCGTCTGGAAGGATGAATGGGTCTCAACTTTTGACGGACTGGATGGGCATCAAGCCATGTGTAAGCTTCAATTTCTTCCGGGGTGCATTGGGCACCCAAGGTGACATATTCTTCGATTCTTGGTTTGACTGAAATGTCAATTTTGATGGTAGGAGAGATATTGGCCATGTTTCTTTCTTCGAAAGCATCAGGTGCAGGGATGGGATTTTTGAACCAATCGACTGCATTGGGAATGAAGTCTTTGGTTTCCACAGCATATTGGTCATGGGACTGCTGTGGGAGGAAGTATGCGCGATGGTGCATATCATCCCATAGAAAGTCAGGGTTGGTCATGGCTTCCATAATGTCTTCATCGGACAGGAAGATGGGAAGACTGGAGGAAGAAGGATCACCCGATGAGGTAGTGATGTGTGACGAGTCAACTTGTTGAGAAGGGCTCAGATGCGCAACGTCAACAGATCCAAGGTCGACTGAGGGGGAACCGAGGGTGTCTACAGGTCGAAGGTTAGGTGAACTATTTCTCAAGGATGATGATAGGTACAAAATGGTGGTCGAAGGCTCCATTGGTTCGATAGTGGGAGGAGGAATGTGAATGGGAGAAGGAATATCCTCTGGTCCTATCGAAGTAGAACTCGTAGACAAGTGAGAAGGTATCTTGTCGTGCATAGCCTTGAATTGGCAGTACGTGTCTAAGGAGGAACGATACTCGTCAAGGCCGAGACAGAGGTGGGTGTAATGGCCGTGGAAATCGCACAAAGCACAAGGGTGATTTGTGCGCAAGGTTTTGAGTTTCGGGATAGGATCTGGGATAGTGACGTAGACTTCGGGGATATCAGAGTCGGGAAACGTCTCGTTGACCAAGATCTTAAGGTGCGGCAATTCAGGACACATATGGGTGGCGTGACCGACAATATCGCACAAAGTGCACTGGATAGCGGGCTTTGGCGGTCGTGGAGGGGTAGGGTTTTTCGGGGTGGCTTGGTCCTGATTGGTTGCCCCCTTACGAGCTTTGCCTTTCTTTCCCGGGGTTGGCACCATAGGGGCAGGGTCTTGGGGAGGTGCGGGGGGCCCGGAGGAAGCGAGGGGGACCGGTTGAACCGGTTTCAAAGCAAGGTAGGGTTTGGGGTGACCGGGTGGGGTAGCGGCTGGAGGGTCAATGTACCAGATGGGTACGCCTAGGGTCAGGTTAGGGAGAGAGAGGGTGGCCATGACCGGTACCGTGTACACTCCTGGTGCGGGAGCTAGGAACGGTATCTGACCAGAGGGGTAATGGCCAGGTGGGACGGCTCCTAAATGGCTACGGCTTGGAGGAACCATGCCAGGAGGATAAAGAGGCTCATGACTACCAACTGCAGGTGAAGGGCTAGGAGCAGGTTGCGGAGAGCATGGTTGCTGACTAGCCGAAGCAGGTTGCTTGATATCAGCCCGAGACGATTGCATCATGCAAACATTCGATGAGCTGGGGTCATAGATAGGAGGAGGAGGAAGACCAAGGAAGGTTCCGAGCAAAGAGGAGTCTTTGTAGACGCCAAGAGAGACACTGGTCAAGGAATCGACGGTTTGCTTGTTGGCTACAGAAGAAATGATCGTCTCAGGTGAGGTCTGAGATTTTGGCTCATGATACATCAACTGGTCAATGGTGACTATCTTTCCATTATGAGGAAAAGACATCTTGCGAAAAACCGCGGATGGGACAGCAGACATAGCATAGGTGTAGCTTCGCCCCAATAGGATGTTGTAATCTAGAGGGGTGTCAATGACTTCGACGTCAACGCAAACAGTCTTACCAGCAAGGGTGATAGGACAATTACGGAAAAGGTCGATGGGCTAGGAGGCGTGGTCGTCCCATGCTCGAAGGGTGATCGTGGAAGGGGCCAAGTCAGGAGATCCGAGTTGCTTCCAAACTGAAGCGGACATCACACAGGTGGATGCCCCCTCATCAATTATACACCGAGAAACGTTGGCATTCCGGATTTTGACTGGGATTTGGAAGGCGACGGAAGCAGGAAGAGGAGGATGTTCTGATTGATGGGCGTCGAAAACAATCATTTGGTCATCAGCAGGATCTACAGCACCCACGGCAGATAGTAGAGCCTTCTTTTGGGAAGGGCACGATTGGAGGAGTTCCAATGTGGAAATGGCAGCAGGAGATTGCACCAAATCATCTACTATGTTATACGAATGAGCAGCTCGTCCGGAAGCATCATTTCGACATAATGGTCCCTTAGGAATCTTGGTATGAACCTCAACTTTGGGTTGAGGGATATGTAACGGGCCACTGGATGTCGAAAGAGGCTCTGTAGAACCTGAAGAAGGAGGCTCGGGGGCAGACTGAGCGGGAGGCTTGGGGTACTGGTGAGACCGAGTTTGAAGGTGAAGTTCGACGGTTGGGGAAGGATCAGAGTTCATCATAAGGATCTGGTAATCGGAGGAACCAGAAAGGGAAGGTGGAGTGGCGACCTGGCTATCAGGCGGTTGAGTAGCCAAAAATCCTTGCTGAGGGAAAGGATCAGTTGATCTAGGTGGATATTGGTGGTCACCCACCTATTCCACTTGGGGCTCCACCATTGTCTATTTCAGTTTTTCATTTTCGGCACAGTTTACTATTTCTAGCAGTTTTTCGGGTCCTAAACTTCCGGAGCCGTTTTGAGGCCCTAAATGACGTTTTTTGGGAAAACAGAGAGCAACATGCGTCCGTGGACCAATTTTTCTCGTTCCAAATTTGTAGTCCTTGGATATATCTTTCTAACGAGGTATGGTACGCGTCAAACGGAGATCGTATGCCAAAGTTACGCCCCTGGGAAGTTGAAACACCAATTTACCCAAACAGGGCCCATAGTTTTGGCGCTTCATCTCCTAGGGTTAGGGTTTTGGCTGTTTAGGATTTCCCATTGTTTCTAAATGATAAATAGGCCCCCGAGCCTCATTGTAACACAGTTCAGAGGCCTGTAGCCGCCACATCTCTTCTCAGAGATAGCTACCAGCGCCCTAGCTAGTTTTATTTCCATTCTGTCTGTAAGCAAATTTCAGTTCTTTGATATTAATGAAATGAAGTGTTATTTCCGCTGCATCTCTGTATTTATGGTTATGTGTTTATTCTGTTGCGTTCCTGCATAAATCCGGATCAGCGGTATCAGAGCGGTCTGCTTTTTCTCGATCCTTCTTTGCATGTCCCCAACGAGGTCGGGGTATAAGGAGCTAGGGCTTGATCTGGTGGAACCTTTGCAAGATCAGCCTCGTAAACCTCGACGGACGCCCATGGGGGACAAAAAGAAAGATGAGGGAGCAAAAGATCCTATCAAAATATTGCTCGAGGAGGCCCTCGAAAAACAAAGGAACGCGATGATGGATAGCTTTGCTCAGATCCTTCAACGGCTGCCCACCGGCGGCGCATCTGCATCCAGTAGCCACTCTGGAGTTGCGACTCCCTTTAAGGTACAAGTAAATTTTGACGTTCCCATATTTGAGGGTCAAATAGACGCAGATGCCGTAGATAGATGGTTGAATCTATTAGAAGGATATTTCTCTGTTCATGACTTTTCAGACCGTGAGAAGATTATTTTTGCACTCCTCAAAGCTACCCCCCATGTTAAGGACTGGTGGGAAACCTACTGTGAGAACAAGGACCAGACAGAACCCTCTCTGTTCTCGGCCGTACCAACTTGGAATTCTTTCCGAGACACCGTCAAGGAACAGTACTATCCTATGGGGAGCTATGAGGACAAGTACATACAATGGACCACGCTGCGACAACAAAGGGATCAAGATGTGCATGAGATGACGAATCTGTTCCATACCCTGCGCACAAAGTTGGGTATCAAAGATTCAGAGAAACATCTGGTGCTAAAATATCGCAGCTGTCTGTGCAAATACATTCAGGAGGAAATGGAGTTCCTTGACATATCCTCGCTTGGTACGGCATACCGGTATGCTGCCAAGATTGAGCAGAAATTCAAGCAGAAGAAGCGAGACTTTGGATCTGCGAATCAAAAGCAAGGGAAAGGTGCTTCCAAACCGCAGAACAAAGGACCGAGCGAAGGCATGGCGACTAAAGACAAATCATCGAAGCCACAAGAAAAGAACAGCACCGCAAAGCCAAAGAAGGACACGGGAAAGTGGTGTGAGTTCCATAAGAGCTCCACTCACAACACAAGTGAGTGTCGGGCCAAGCAGTCGTTAGTGGCTGAGATGAGGGCTTCTGAGTCAGATGCATGCTCTGACTCCGAATCAGAACCTGAAAAGGCGAATGAAAAATGGAAACAGATTATTGATGCGGAGCCCAACGCCACTGTTGCCACTGCAAAGATCCAAAAGGAGGAACCGGAAGATCCAGAGGAGGAGGAACGTCTCTTCCACTCCCAGATGTGGGTAAAGGGCTCCCCGATACAGTTCATTGTCGACAATGGGAGCCAAAAGAACCTCATTTCAGCAGACGCCGTGAAGCGGTTGGGCTTGCCGACCACAGCTCACCCACATCCATACACCATCGGTTGGCTTCACCAAGGACGAGATCTCCACGTCAGCCAGCAGTGTCGCCTTCCCTATAGCATCAAGCACTTCACGGATGAGGTATTATGTGATGTTGCTCCTATTGATGTTTCCGATGTATTATTAGGACAACCATACTTGTGGAAGCGTCATGCTGTGTATGAGTCTCGACCTCATGCTGTTATTGTTACTTTGGGAAATAAGTTGTACAGGATACCAGAGGTACCACCTCCTGCCGTTATCTCTTTGGTTACTGCAAAACAATGCAGTAAGCTCATTTCCCAAACCAGGAAATTCGTTTTCTTGATGATCCGCCCTTAGGGTAAGAAGAAGACTATGGCCACGACCTCCAGACAGGGCTCCTCTGCACAACAACAACAAATGGATAATGTTGTGGAGGAGTACGGGGACATATTCATTTCACCCACAGGGGTTCCTCTGCACTGTCAGGTCAAGCACCCGATTGATCTGACCCCCGGTGCGCCACTACCTAATGGACCAATCTATCGGCGCTCTGTTCTGGAGAATAATAAAATCAAGAGGCAGATTCAGGAGCTGTTGCAGAAAGGTCACATCAGACCAAGTTCATCGCCCTGTGGGAGCCCGATCGTGTTGGTACAGAAGAAGGATGGGACGTGGAGACTCTGTATTGACTATCGGGCGCTGAACAAGATCACTGTCCGGAATAGGTACCCAATCCCACGGATTGATGACCTTCTGGACCAACTCAAAGGTGCAAAATATTTCAGCAAGATCGACCTGAAGTCTGGGTATCACCACGTACCAATTGAACCCTCCGATGTGTAGAAGACTGCCTTCAAAGCCAAGGAAGGCCTTTTCGAATGGCTGGTCATGCCTTTCGGGTTGACGAATTCTCCCGCCACCTTAATGAGGATGATGGATAACATCTTGCGGCCATTCACCAACTCATTTGTAGTGGTGTACTTGGATGATATTCTGATCTTCAGCCAGACTTGGGAAGAGCACCTTCACCACATCCGACAAGTCCTCCAAACACTACGGCAACACAAGTTGTGTGCCAATTTGGAGAAGTGCACTTTTGGCATGACCCAGGTTACATATCTGGGATACATTATTGATGAAAGGGGGGTGCATGTGGATCCAGCCAAGATTCAAGTCATTCGGGATTGGTCAGCCCCAACCACTATAACAGAGCTTCGCAGCTTTCTGGGTCTTGCTAATTTCTATCGGAGGTTCGTGTTGGGATTCTCTCATATCACTTGGCCCTTGAGTCAATTCACCAAGGGAGGAGCGAGAGCAAAAAAATTTTGGTCGGAACCTCAACAGAAGGCGTTCACAGAACTGAAAAACCGCCTCTGTTCTGCCCCAGTGCTCACTTTACCAGACTTGCAACAGCCATTTGAGATCGAGACAGATGCCTCTGACTATGCTATTGGGGCAGTTCTTACTCAATAGGGACATCTAGTGGCATTTCACAGTGAGACATTGTCTGACACAGTTCGCAAGTACCCCACATATGACAAAGAAATGTACTCCATTGTGCAAGCTTGTCGAAAATGGAAGCATTACATTTTGGGGAAGGAAACAATCATCCACATTGCAATTGGCTGTGCCCTCAGCTCATACAGACATTGTGCTGCGTAATGATCATTACCGTATGGTCTACATATCTCGCAACAGTCACTTGAACATCAAGTATAAGAAGGGTAGCACCAATAATGTTGCAGACTGCCTCAGCCGACCACCGATCGTGGCCCTCACCACCGTGCTCAACTCTTGTGGGCACGAGACTTCTGATTGGCCGCTTCTCTATGAGAGTGACCCAGAATTCGGCCACACTTACAAGGCACTCTTGGGGGGCACGCAAGTTCCAAATTTTCACCTCCAAGAGGCACTTTTATGTCACCTGGGACACCTTTGTGTTCCTTCAAGCGAGCGTGCCAAGATGATATGGGAAGCACACTACAGTCGAGTCGCTGGGCATTTCGGGGTCGAGAAAACAGTAGCAATACTGCAGAAGTATTTCTATTGGCCGAACCTTCGAAAGGATGTCGAGAAGCACATCAGATCCTGCACTACTTGTGCCATTGCCAAACCGACCATCAAGAAGCAAGGCCTATATACTCCTCTACCTACCCCTAGTCGACCTTGGGAATCCATCTCCATGGATTATATGTCGGGCCTGCCTTCTACTAAGCAGGGAAATGACTGTGTTTTTGTGGTCGTCGACAGATTCTCGAAGATGGCCATTATGGCGGCCTGCAAGAAGAATATCACAGTAGAAGCCACTGCTAAACTCTTCTTTGAACGAGTGTGGGTTCACTTTGGGATCCCACAGTCTATCATATCAGATCGGGATAGCAGGTTCCTCAGCACATTTTGGTCCAGCCTCTGGTCGATGTTGGATACCAAGCTCACTAAGTCCACAACTTTCCATCCCCAAACAGATGGCCAGACAGAGGTCGTCAACAGAATGATTGTACACATTCTGCGCATGTACAATTCAAAGCATCCACGCACATGGGACGAGAGCCTTCCTTATGTACAACATAGTTATAATCGGGCTCTCCACAGTTCAATCGGCCATAGCCCCTTTCAGGTGGGCTTGGGATTCCAGCCACTATGTCCCATTGACGTAGCCATGCCATTTGCAGCTGCTCAGGCCAATTTAGCTCATGTCCAGTCTGAAGTTGACAAAGCCAGTAGCTTCATCGAGCGCATTCAACACATCCGCCAACAGGTTCATGATATATTGGACAGTGCCAATGCCAAGTACAAGCAACGCCATGATCAACACCGGGTGCCACACAACTTCCAGGTGGGTGACAAAGTATGGCTACATTTGCAGAAGGAGCGCCTCACTGGACCCCACCGCAAGCTTCGCCCGCTCCAATACGGGCCGTACACCATCACCAAGGCTGTAGGGAACAATGCATTCGAGCTCAGTATTCCACCATTCCTTGGTCTGCACCCAGCCTTCAATGTGGATCGCCTTCGTCCTTACTTCCCACCTCTACTGGACACCTCAGACATTGCAGAACAACTCACACCAACTGAGTTAAATCCAGACTGCATGGAACACGCCACCACAGATTGCATCATGGACATGCAAATCAAGAACACTCGCCAGCAAAAGATCCAACTATATCGGGCTGTCAAAGCTGGCCAACTCCTGCACCAAGGAAAGTGGTTCACCAGGGACCAAGTTCAGCAGAAATATCCTCATCTCATGGAGGAACTTAACGCAATGGGGACCATTGCTTCCTAAGGGGGGAGGAATGATCCAGGTGGATATTGGTGGTCACCCACCTATTCCACTTGGGGCTCCACCATTTTCTATTTTAGTTTTTCAGTTTCGGCACAATTTACTATTTTTAGCAGTTTTTCGGGTCCTAAACTTCTGGAGCCGTTTTGAGGCCCTAAACGACGTTTTTTGGGAAAACGGAGAGCAACGTGGGTCCATGGACTAATGTTGCTCATTCCAAATTTGTATTCCTCGGATAGATCTTTCTAACGAGGTATGGTACGTGTCAAACGGAGATCGTATGCCAAAGTTATGCCCCTGGGAAGTTGAAACACCAATTTACCCAAACGGGGCCCATAGTTTTGGCGCTTCATCTCCTAGGGTTAGGGTTTTGGCTGTTTAGGATTTCCCATTGTTTCTAAATGATAAATAGGCCCTCGAGCCTCATTGTAACTCAGTTCAGAGGCCCGTAGCCGCCACATCTCTTCTCAGAGATAGCTACCAGCGCCCTAGCTAGTTTTATTTCCATTCTGTCTGTAAGCAAATTTCAGTTCTTTGATATTAATGAAATGAAGTGTTATTTCCGCTGCATCTCTGTATTTATGTTTATATTTTTATTCTGTTGCGTTCCTGCATAAATTCGGATCATCAGTAAACACTGCTGGTTGGGTAGTGGCCACATTTGGAGGAGCATGAGGGGAGGCGTTTTGTCCACATAATGTGGCTTGAGACTCCCACATTTTCCGCATCTGGGGTAAGAGGGGACAATCATGGGTGTAATGACCATAAACACCACAACACGAACAAGGCTTATTTGTGCGAAGCGGCCTGTCCGGCTTGGGCTGAGTGCCCTGTTGTTGGTTGGCAGTGTTAGGGTCAACACCTTGAGGATTGGGTCCACGAATACCAGGGGCAGATTGGTTTGGATTGCCTCTCCGCCTTCTTTGAGAAGAAGGGGGATTATTCATGCCCTACTGTGCAAATACTTTCCCTATAGGGGGCTGTAGGTGTTGTTGCGGGTTTGGAGGAGGCAAGGGAGATGGAAGCGCATATGCTGGAGGAGCTAGCGCACCAGGCTGCGGATAAAGGTAACGGTTAGGTTGGGAAACATTGAGGTAAGCAGGAGGTTGGGCAAAAGGAGGAGGCATGCTGTATCCTGGATACATGCTACCGAAAGGGGGAAGAATGCTAGAGGTGCTGGCCCCTCCCTGAGGGAGACCATAGCCCATAGGAGGTTGAGCGTACGGATGGGGAAGGGCTCCAACGATACCGTCGGTGGAATGAGATGCCCCCGGGGCATTAGCGCCGCTGGGCCTGGGGAGGTCAGGAAGAATGGTATAAACATAACCAGACTGAGCATAGATCAGGTCATATTTCAAGGCTATTTGGAGGGCAGCTTCTTCGGTTTGAGGAAAATGGGAGGCGACATCTTTTAAAATGGGAGCTAAGAGAAAGCGAAGGAACCAGTCCATATAGATCTGATCTTCAAAGGGGGGAGCTCGAAATAAGCTTCGTCTTCGTCGCCATTCCTGGACATGAGCGGAAAGGCGGGTCGAAGAGGTTTGCTTGAAAGAGGTCAAAAGCTCCGTACCAGTATCGTATCGGAGAGGGAGCTGGAAGTAAGATAAAAAGGCTTGGGCAATGGTCGCAAAGGTGGTATGGGAAGAGGTGGCTTGGTCTACATACCATTTAGAAGCTTTGCCGGTAAGCGTGCATTGGAACAAACGAAGACGGATGGAGTCATCGGTAATGGAATTGGAGGAACACCACATGTGGAAAGATCGGACATGATTGGTTGGATCTTCTCCAGCAAGGCCTTCGAACTTAGGGATTTCGGAGGGGAGCTTGGTTGGCATAGCAGGCCAACCAACATCGTGGCGGATAGGGTCATTGATCAACTGATTGAAATCGGGGAGGCTGAGGCCTGCGATGTACGGTAGCAAGGGTATGGCCGAGGTAGTTCCTGTGGCGGTTCCGCTAGTAGTAGTTCCGGCATTAGGGCCGGGAGCACCGCTAGCGTTAGGCCCTGGACCAGACATAGTGAAGGTGACAGGGGGAGAACCAGAAGGAGAAGGAGAACCCAATGAATCAGAAGAGGAGTCGGAGTGCGGACTCGGAGGAGGACTAGCTCGACGACGGCGGGACGGAGCTGGTCGATCGACCGGAAACTAAGGGTGAAGGCCAAGAAGTCTCCGGGAAGTGTGCCTTGGGGGCACAATGATGTCAACACAAACACGGCACAAGGGGAAGAAGAACGACCACAAGGGCAAGGAGGTGCAGAATCAAGTCGAAACAAGGGCAGATAGGTGCAGTGTCAATTGATTTTAAAGTATTTGCCTGGCGGTGTAAACCAGGATTTTCTTCACTTAGGGTGAGTGTGTGGCATGCGTTAATTTTAATTTTTAAACCCTTTTCATTTTGAGAGCAAGAGAAAAAGTGTGTTGCGTAACTGAAAATAAATCTGCAGAGAAAAGTATATAATGCTGAAATAACAGAAAAATAACAGCTACTAGTGCATCGGTTCAACCCAAGAAGGCGGGTCACTCAAAACTAATCTAAAAAAAAGGGCAAAAATCTAGTCAAAACACACTTAAAAAGAGGCCAATAGATCGAGGGTCAAAAGGGACAGGGATCTAAAGGATAAAGCTGCTGAAAAGAGGTGCAGATCACAGCCAAGAGGCAGAGGCAAGGTGGCTGGAAAAAAGGAGGAAATCAGCAAAAAGCAGAAGGGGCAAGGAGGAGGCCCTAAAAGTAGATCCAAACAATTCTTCAGGAGGTGATTTGAGAGGTAGAAGAGCTTATTAAAAGGGATCTGAAAAGGAGGTATCAGATCTGGAAAAGGGGAGGCTGAAACTTCTGAAAAATCAGACACCGGAAGCAGCTAAAACTCTTCCACCAAAAGTGGAGGGTACTGAAGCCCTAGGGGGCTAGGTTCCCACTTAGATGAGCAAAACAGATCAGGAACAAGTCGAAACGGGCTGAGACATAGGCTAGAAAACCCTGACAGAAGCTGCAGAAAAACCCAGAAAAATTGCAGAAAAACAACTGAAAAATTGGCAGGTCGCAGGTTCTGACCTGTTTTCAGTGCAGGTCACGGAAAATGGGCAAAAAAGTGCGACCTGGAGGTCCAGGTTGCAGTTTATGGGCTGAAAAGTGCGACCTGAAGCTCCGGGTGTCTCGGCGGCAAATTTCCGGAAAAGTTGTCGTCTCAGTTGCGGCTGATGTCGCTTACCTGCGCAATAGGGCCAGAAACACACGGAAGTTAGAAATTTTAATGTTTTAGGGTTTTATAGGAGAAAAACAACATGAAAATAGGAAAAAAAAAAAGCTGAAAAGAAACCCTAGGGTCTGAAGTAGCTGGATATGCAGGAATATGAAAAACAACAGCGGTCATAATTTAAAACCCGTGTGGAGTCGCCATTTGTTAGTATGAATCCTTTGTCGAAGTGTACGAAAAAGGACCACTTTATCTACGCATAACTAATAACCCTAACAACAAAATTGGCTACCAATATCTTCAGATCTGCAGTTAGTTGATCAAGAAAAGAACTGCGAAAAACCAGATCTATGCATAGAAAGACATTAAGCAGTAAAAAGAAGGGTTTACTCCATATACCAATAGACAAGACAAGAACAATTTTTGAAAGAATTTTTTGTATTAAGGGCACCTGGGAGGAAAACAAGAAGGCGTATCCAATTCTCCTCAATGGGATGGGTTCTTGGAAGTCCTCAGCACTTCAGATCTAGAATCTCTCTCTCTTGTTGGTGTAGAAAACCCATACAAAGAATAGAACTCAAAGGGAGCTCACACAGCAAATAGTGGAAAAATGTGACCAAGTGTATAGATCTAGAGTGATATAATAGGCAACAAAAGGTGAAGAATGGTAGGAAAAACCCTCCTATTTATAACAAAATATTGGGTCATTCTAGATCTTGGTGCATGATTAAAATAATGTTAACCAAATCTAGATCCTCCTTTTATGGAATATTTTATTATATTTGTTGGAGGGAAAAAGTATTTGACTTGGGTCAAATCCCTTTATTTGTCAATAATAAATAAATAAATGATTTATTTATCTTTTAAGGAAGTGGTTGAAGGATAATCAAATAAATAATGATTTATTTAATTATTTGTGGATGATTTGGTCATATTTAACAAGGAATATTATCTAAATAAGATTTAAATAATTATTCCTAGAAAATAATAAGATAAATAAAGGTTTATCTAATTAATTTCTTTGTTTTTGGGTTAAACATGGCTGGGAATAATAATTAAATTATGGTTTAATTAATTATTCCATGAGGAAAATCAAACAAATATAGGTTTGTTTAATATTTCCTTTTGGGGTTTCCTATTTAGACCATAAATAACCTAATAAATGTGGTTTATTAAGTTATTTAACATAGTGAAGGCAATTTTACTTAGGGTAAAATTGGTCTTACATGGTGTACTTGGTTCCATCTAATGATAATAGGTTAGATGACCAAAAAATGGTGTAACACTCCTAGCAGAATATATGAGCCTTAAAAGAAACGTAGGAGAGAGTGTCCATGATTACTCAACAAGATTTAACAGCATATACAATGCTCTCCCTCCACATATGAAACCTCCCCAAGGTATGGCTCTAGCGAAATACCCCGAAGGCTTTGATGCTGACATGGCCTATCAACTTAGGGATAAAGAGTACAACACATTGGAGGACATGCAGAAAGGAGCAGTGAATATAGAGGCTAATATGATTGAGAAGGGAGAAAGATTGAGAGCTGAAAAAAGGGTAACATATAGAGATGACAATGTAGCTTCCACATCTGATCCAAATCATAACCATCTATCTAAAAAAGTGGATAAGTTATACCAAATGATGGAAAAAATGGTTGTCACAGTCAGTAACCAAAACAGAAATCAAAACCATAACCAGAACCAGAACTTTAGAAGAAACAATAACACTCCCAACAGACAAAGAGAATCATATCAGCAAATTATTCCCCCATTCCAAGAGAAATTTTTTGATGAAGATGAGGGAATCATAGAGGATTCTGAGGGGAATACAATAAATATGTTTGAAACAGAAGATTCAATCCATAACTGTTACACAGAAGAAGATCAACCCTCACCCTCATATTGGGATGAGGAAAGATCAGAATCTGATGATTACATACTTGGATTTGAATATGCCATCATGCAGGTCAGACAGTATGAACTTAGAAGCAAAAAGAACCAAGAAACTCCCAAACCAAAAGCTTCTGAGGTCACCATCAAGAAAAGCCCTGAGAAAACTTCTAAAGTGACTACTAAAAGCGACAAAACAACAGTTGAGAGTTCCGGAAATTGCAAAGAAAGGGACAACCAAAACACTGACACACGAGGTAAACCAACTAGCAGCACTAGCACTATAGTTAGTGCTCCTAATAAAACAGTCCCTAACACTGTACATAACGAGAATCAGCATGCTGATTCAGCCACTAAGGTAGTGGCTAACAAAACAAAGTTGAACACTCTAAAGAGTCAGTCCACTTTCAATTTGGAGAGTGAGATTGAAAAAATTAAAATCTCTGTCCCACTCTCTGAGCTGGCCACTCAAGATGTATATAAAGGCCAAATTTTGAAAGCATTAAATTTAGGAGAGAACAGTGACACTGTAAATCTGAGTGATGATCAACCTACCCTTCTGTTTGGTCCAAAGATAGAAGGAAAGTTTCAAGAAGGGGTGGTGCCCCCTTTTTATATCAGTCTTAATATTCATGACAAGATTCTCCATAATGCAATGCATGATTCTGGAGCATCGCATAACCTAATGCCTAAGGTAGTCATGGAAAGGCTAGGCCTGGAGATAACCCGACCTTACAAGGACCTATATTCATTTGACTCTAGCAGGGTAAAATGCCTTGGCCTAATCAAAGATTTATGTGTGAGCCTTACCCAGATCCCGGCAAAATGTATGGTCATGGATGTTGTCGTGGCCGATGTGCCACCCAAATATGGCATGTTATTATCAAGATCATGGGGAGTCAAGCTGCAAGGAACTATGCAGATGGATGGGGCTTATGCCACAATCCCAATCTTTGGCCAACTTAGAAGACTGTACAGGGAAGCACAAATGAAATTCCTGGTTAGTAGCCCCAAGAAGCCTGAAAACTCACCTTTATACTCTATACATACAGACCTTGACTCCTTCATCCTTTGTAATGACGAATCCTTATAAGGGTCAGAGTCCCAAAACAGAGGTACACATGATGAAACAGAGCCAATGGACTTTAACATAATGGCTACTCTAAACTCAGAAGAGGAAAATGTAGAAAACTCAGGACAGTGCACTGAAATAAAAACTCGAAGTGAACCAGAAACAGAATGCAATAAGCCAACTAGTCACCTCCCTAAAAAACAAAACGACCCACAACCTGGTGCAGCTCCTATAATGCAACACAATTGTGAACCAAACTTTGAGGGAGGAAGTGATGGTAAAACGAAAAATGAACCCTGGTGGGAAATGAATTTCATGGGTCATGCACCAAGAGAACTGCTGGGGCAGGAGTGTGGATACATAACACAGAGAGTGATCAAGCAGAGAGCCATGCCTGCAATTTGCACTTGAAGTGTACGAACAATATTGCAGAATATGAGGCTCTGATCCTGGGCTTAACTCTGTTGAAAAAATTAGGAGCCCATAGGATAACTATACATGGGGACTCTGAGCTGATTATCAAACAGGTGAATGGTGAATACACAGCGAAACATCCCAGATTGAGAGCTTACAAGAATGACACTTTGGATTTATTAAAAACCTTTATTGAATATGAATTAGTGTTTGTTCCTAGGAGTCAAAATGTCATTGCAAACGGGTTAGCTTGCCTAGCTAGTTCATACCCTAAGACTCCAAGCGATCAACGAATCATCATTCAGACCAAATTCAGACCTGCAGTGTCGGACAACGAAAAATATTGGCAGGTTTTTGAAGGAGATAAACAGATTGAATATTTCCTGGTAGGCAGAAATGAGTTTGAGTTTCCTGATTCGGACTCCAAATCTGACAGTAGCTGCCTAAGTGAAGAGTCCTCGGATGAGGAAGAGATACCATGTAACATAGAAATAAACACTCTAAACGAACAGGTTGGAAATCCAAACGAAAAATGTGAAAACGCAGATAGTGAGGAAGTACAGGTGTTGCAAACCAAAGATAAGAACATACCTTGAGGTATGGCACCCTTAGAGGACCTTTTTGATTTTGATGATGTAGCAAAAAATCTCACTATAGAGCATGCAGACTCTGAAGTCGAGGAATGCAACATAGGCACTAAAGACAAACCCAAAATTATCAAACTGGCTAAGTCTCTACCTACAAACATGAAAAATAAATACATTAACCTATTCAAGGAACTCATTGATGTGTTTGCTTGGAGTTATGAGGACTTAAGGGCCTATGACACAAACATCATACAACATAAGATACCCTTGAAAGAAAACCAAAAACCCTTCAGACAAAAACTTCGCAGAATAAACCCAAAACAATTGCCTGCAGTGGAAAAGGAGATTAAGAAGATGTATGAGGTTGGTATAATTGTGTCTGTGAGGTTCTCTGATTGGATATCCAACCTAGTGGTTGTGAGAAAGAAAACAGGTGAGATCAGATTGTGTATTGATTTCAGAAATCTAAATAGAGCCTCACTCAAAGACAATTATCCTTTTCCAAAAATGCAACATATTCTTTAGAAGGTGGTAGGCTCTAAAAGGATCTCCCTGCTAGATGGTTTTTCAGGATACAACCAAGTCCTAGTCCTCCCAGAAGATCAACTCAAAACAGCCTTTACCACTCCATGGGGCACCTTTATGTATGTAAAAATGCCTTTTGGGTTGATGAACGTTGGTGCAACCTTCCAAAGAGCAATCGACATATCTTTTTCAGATGAGATAGGGCATTTCATTGTTATTTACCTGGATGACATAACATTCTTTTCCAAGACTGAAAAGGAACATCTAAAACATCTGAGGAAAGTGTTTGAAAAATTTAGAAGGTTTGGTCTGTCATTAAATCCTAAAAAGACTGTATTTGGGCTGCAAGAAGGAAAACTTCTTGACCATATCATATCTGAGAAAGTGATTAGGATAGACCCACAAAGAGTTGAGGGAATACTAAAAATCACACACCCTAGAAATATCAAAGAGTTACAGTCCTTCATTGGGAAAATCAACTTCCTAAGGAGATTTATTCCCAACTTAGTTGAACACCTTAGAAAAATGACTAACATGCTGAAGAAAGGTGTAGGAGTTAAGTGGACTGTTGAAGCCAAGAAATCTTTTGAATTATTTAAACTTGCACTCACCTAGGCTCCAGTCCTAATCAGCCCAGATTTCTCAAAACATTTCCTGATTTTTTCATTTGCCTCCAAGCATACAATAGTTGCAGTTTTACTGCAGAAGAATCCAGAGGGAATGGAACAACCCATTTCTTTCTTCAGCAAAGCACTCAGGGATGCACCCTTGAAATACAACATAATGGAAAAACAGGCCTATGCTCTGATTAAGGCCTTGAATTACTTTAGGGTGTACATACTGCATTCCCACACCATAGCCTATGTGCCAAATATAGTGGTTAAAGACATCTTGTCCCAAGACCCAAATGGGAAGAGGGGCAAATGGATTGCTATGATTTTAGAATACCACCTTGAGATAAAACCCACCAAACTGATTAAAGGTCAGGGCTTAGCCCAACTAATGGTTGAATCAAATCTACAACCCCTTGACATTAACATGGTGAATACCTTGGATGAGAAACAGGGATTGCCTGACCCCACTATTGAGGAAAAGTTCCAGAGCTCTCCATGGTATTCTGACATTCTGTATGTGCTTACACACCTCAATGCCCCTCCTGAACTATCAAAGACCAAGGCCAGATTCTTAAAGCTGAAAACCAGGAGCTATTGCATATTGAATAACTGCTTATACTGGAAAAATCCAAATGGCCTATTGCTTAAATGTTTTCCTGAAAATTAGGCAGAAAGGATTAAACAAGAATTCCATGCAGGGGAGTGTGGAGGCCACCTGAGCTGGAAGGCTACTGCAAAAAAAATACTCAGAGCTGGTTACTTGATATCCATAAGATGATAATTTCCTGTCACAAATGTCATATTTTTGAAGGCAAAACAAAACTCCTCCCCTTACCTCTACAACCCATCATTGTTGAAGGTCCCTTTATGCAATGGGGCCTAGATTTCATAGGAGAAATTCACCCTGCTTCTTCTGCATGACACAAATGGATCCTAACAGCCACAGACTATTTCACTAAGTGGATAGAGGCCATACCTACTAGGAATGCCACAAATTCAATCATCATTAGGTTCCTAGAGGGTCATATCCTCTCTCGATTTGGCTGCCCAAGGAAAATAATCATTGATAATGTTGCCGCTTTTGGATCCAAGAAAATGGTGGATTTTTGTCACAGGTATCAAATAGCACTCGTTCATTCAACTACCTATTACCCTCGAGGTAATGGATTAGCTGAATCATCAAACAAGAGCCTGGTGATCATCATCAAAAAGCTGTTGGAAGAGAACAAAAAGTCGTGGCATAACAAGTTAGTTCATGCTTTATGGGCCAACAGGCTTACAACAAAGAAATCCATTGGCATGTCACCATACCAACTTGTCTATGGTACAGAAGCAGTATTTCCTACCAGCCTTGGGATACCAGTGATTAAGCTGGTCCAGGAGATTCATATAGAAGAAGACAGTATGGTGAGAAGGATAAACCAAACAATCCATATTCAGCAAACAAGGGAAGAGGTCTATAACAGAGCTTTCAAAGTTTAGGAGAACATAAAGAAGTTGTTTGAGAAGAGAACCAAAGATGTTGATTTCAAAAATGGGGATAAAGTTCTGAAGTGGGACTCAAGGAGAGAGGATAAAGGAAAACACAGCAAGTTTGATAGTTTGTGGCAAGGTCCATACATCATCTAGGCCACTGTGGGTCCAAATGCCTTTTTTCCACAGGAGTTAGATGGTACAGAGTTGTTTGGGGGTCCTGTAAATGGCAGGATGCTCAAACACTACTTCTGTTGATTTCCGATTTCCAGTTTTCATTTCCATTGTACATACCATTGCAGTTTTTGTTTTCAAGAAAAAGAGGAAAATGTTTCAAAAAACAGAAAAAGGAGAGGTTCAGACATGCTCAAAATACGAACCCCAGAAGTGCAAAATATTGGCTCTAACATGATCGAAACCTGAGCCAAAGGAAGCAAAGAAGTTGGTCCTAACATGCTCAAAATCTGGACCTGCAAAGAAGAAGGAGGAATCAGCTCTAACATGCCCAAAACCAGAGCTGAAATGAAGAAAAGAAAGTGACTCTAACAAGCTCAAAACTTGAGTCACAAAAAAGAAAGAAGGATACTTCAAGCTTCAGATTTCAAGCCTTCGAAGTTTTGTTTCATTTTTCTGCAATTTTCTGTCCATGCGCAACTGTCTTTATGCCTTGGATCAACAGAAAACTAGACTGTCTAATCCTAGTTTAGTTTGACTGTTTTTAAATTTCCGTTGTAGAATATAGAGAAGAAATCTACTGGACAGTTTAATCCCAGCATATATTAGATCAGTTAGAGAAGCATATGAGACCAACAGTCTAATATGGTCTCATGGAGAAATAAGGGTAGATTTAGAGTAGGTGTATTTTCTGTTATAAAAATAAATGATGTAAAGGGTCTGCTAGTTCAAGTGCACCCTAGAAGAAAAAATGCTAGGATTGTAGGATGGGTAGGTAGATTGTTGAGAATCTTTTGTTGATCTATCATATTTGTGGCAGCTGAAAATCAGAGAAGAGAGGTGGCTTAAGCAGCAGGCATCTGGCCTACACCAACGATCATTTTCTGAATTCTTGACTCCTTCAAGAAGAAGCCATCCCCATGTGCAGCCATTGTTAGCCCCTTATGAATTCCTTGACAAGCAAGCAAGGGGATATATTGTTTTATGAGCCTTCAAGGAATGAATTTCCCTTGAAAACACATCATCCAGCTTGAAGCCTTTTTAATCCCCTGCCTTTGAATGTTTCCCTCTGCTGATTGTGGTATCAATGAGCCTGTTGAATGATAAAATTTTGCTCAAAAAGGCCTTATTTCGCCCCTTGTATCTCTACAGAATCCCCCCATTTTATCCTTGTTTTCCCTTTTCCCAAATTCCCTTTCCACCCCAAACTTCCCCCATTAACCCTCTAAATCTCCCCTAAATCCCCATGAAACTCTGCCCTCACCTTTTGTTTAGCCAAGAGACCCCTTTATCCCTCTATCGTTACCCATTTTGGCTTTTAATTTCATTTGAAATGAGCCAAAAAACCTTGTTTTCTATGTAATTGGGCCTTAGCCCCTTTCGGCCTAAGCCCCCTGTACATTTCCCTCCACACGACCCAGCGCCATGACCAGGCGCCAAGGCGGAAAGCGCTTATTTCATATGTTCACTGGGCACGTCTATAGTCATTGATCTAAATAGAACAGACGGTGATCGCCACCCCCGCAGCATCCATCGTTCAACCTGTTCACCGCCCGATCGAGGATCCAACGTTCATCTGCCCAATGATCCGACGGTCCACAGTATGCCCACCCCGGTGGCCCCCACGCCAATGTGCCCGCTCGAAAACTGGCGGTATTCATCGCACCACCTTCCGAGGGCTGGCGGTATTTTCATTTTCGGAGAAATTCCATACATCATCCGACGCGTGGCATTGGTAAAGCAGGAAAACCACCCTCCCATCATGCGTTAAAGTCCGTCCGTGGATGCGGAGCGATATTCACAATCACCGTCCAATCCAGAGCTGCCCATCCGACGGTTGTCGCTCCATAAAGATGCGCACACGATAGCCCATGGCCACCGTACCCCTGGCCCACTGTCCATTGCCCTCCGACGTGTTTCCCACCATCGATCTCCATCGAGATCGGACGGCCCATATTTATTTTCAGTCCCCCCCATAACCCCGTCTCGCCACGTCACCATTCCACATGTATCATCGTACATTCGCCCCTCCCATTTTATATATTCCAGTCAAAGTTCGAAGTTCAAAGGTTTTTCATTCATTTTCCCTTCCGCGCCACCTTCCGATTGTCGTCCCTGTTGTTTTCACGACACTGCAGGTCTACCACGACATTTTTCGCCATCTAACCAGTCTGCATAGTCAGTCTTGCCACCGCCCCATTGCGTCCACCACCTCCATTGTTTTCTTAACATGTTTTCGTATTTTGCAAGGTCTTCAAAGAGGCGGAAAACCGCCATGGTTCATATGTACTATTATAATGGAGTGTTGCGCAGAGAAAATTGAATTTGAAAACTGGTAATACGATGGAAATGCCCGGAAAGGTAACGGCGGCATAAATATTATCCAAGGATAGTTCAGTTTCCACGAAAAAACCTATCCGGCGCCATTAAAACCCATATTTTGCAGATTGAGACATTTATGAAGCGACGAAGAAATACTAGCTAATGATCAAGGATTTAAATGTTCAGTATTGAGGATTTTAAGCCTTAATACAGTGGTTTAGAGGCAAAGCACCAGATTAGCAACATCATGAATCACACATAGGGTACAGCACGCAGAAAACCATGTCATCAGAGTTTTCACATCAGCAGAACATTTCTTCCTGAGCATGGACACAGTACACATTATGTTTTCAGTATACATTGTGTCCAAGAGAGGTTTTCCCCCTCCTACAGAAGTCCTATGCTATCAGAAGCATTTGTTTCATAGTATGGCAGACCCTAGCATCATTTATTTACCTTTTATTTTTTCACCAAAAGTACTACAGAATGCTGCAGCAGATTATACCAGAGTCATACCTGGAGTAAATGGAGACCAGAAAAATACCACCCTTTCACCCAAGAGCGCTACAGATTAATGCACAGAATTTATACAGAGTGGGCTTCAGCTTTCTCCCTCTCCTGAGTTTAATGTTGCATTTAGTTTTTCACCTACCTCCTCTGCTCCACTGAAGCTATAAATTGATGAAGAAACTCATTGTAAATATTGTTGATCAATTATCAGAGAATTGCAAGTAGTTTCTTTTAAGACACGGTCTCTGTGTAAAGTCATAAGATAGGCTGAGGAATATGATTTCAGACTGAGTTATTCAGCTATTGGCAATGTTGTACTTGACTGGTATTGTTGTTTAATATGACAAGCACATTTCTTTGGATCCTGATCTAAAGCAGCGGTGATGTTTTCCTACCTCTGTGTTTAATTCATTTCATTTCGTTTCTACTAGCTTGCATCAGAATATTGGCATAGGATTTACCCTTGTTAGGTACCCTATGGTTCTTCTCTCCTTGCCATTAATGTTTTTCTTCTAAATTTGTTATCTAAGAATTGATTTCAGATAATTTAACCAGTGTAGTGGATGTTATTGCCTGATCTCTGATGTATGAGTTAAATGAATCTGTTCTTAGATGTTTCTTGTTAAGGATTTAGCTGGAAGATTTGGGAACACTGGGGATTAGAGTTAGCCCTGTCCACTAGGATCCTTGTGCAACCAGCTGGTCTTTAACTTTGTGCCCTGAATCTATGTTGTCTCTTCCTCTCTTACCATTCCATATCACACAATCATCTTTAAGATCCAACGTTTTAGATGACTAGCCCACTTGAAAGCTTGCCTATTGATTAGCAAGTAAACCCTTTCCCGACTCCATTGCCCAATGGTTTTGAATGCTCCCTAGAATAATTCACCTCTGCCTTATCCCTCTTTGCTCATCTTTGTCTTACATTGAACCCTTCTTTGCTGATAACCAACAATCAAACAAACAAACCCTAAGCCCTATAACTAGCCTAACATCTTAACACTGAGCTTCAAAGTCATACACCTTTGAAATATCATAGAGAGATCCCTCTCTAGACCCAGGAGGGCTAGATCCTAAGGTTTGAAAGTGGTTTTATTTTGTCTCATCTTTTGGTCTTGCCAATCTGGCCAAAACATGGGAACCCCAACACCGCCTTCGGCCTTACTTTCCACCTCTACTGGACACATCTGACATGGCAGAAAAAATCACACCAACAGATTTAAACCCAGAATGCATGGAAGAAGCCACAATTGATTGGATCATATACACACATATCAATAATATCTTCCAGCAGAGGATCCAACTATATCGATTTGTCGAAGTAGGCCAACTCCTTCACCAGGGCAAGTGGTTCACCAGGGACTATGTTCAACAGAAATTTCCTCACCTCATGGAGGCTTTGCACGCACTGGGGACCATTGCTTCCTAAGGGGGGAGGAATTATCCAAGTGGATATTGGTGGACACCCACCTATTCCACATAGACCTCTAGTCAGTTTCATCAATGTCCCTTTTTATAACAACATTTACTATTTTTAGTAGTTTTTTCGGGTGCTGAACTTCCAGAGCAATTTTGACCCCTAAACTGCATTTTTTCGAGGTCTGCAGCACGCCTCTAGCCATATATAGGGGTATGCGACAAAACCTGTATTAATCAAAGATATATTTCTGCTGATATATCGTATGCGCCAAACGAATATAATATGACCAAGTTATGACCCGGGGAAGTTGGCTGCCCAACCAACCCCAACGAGAACGAAAAAATCTTGGCATTTCATCTCCTGGGGTTAGGGTTTTGGTTGTTTAGGGTTTTCCTTTGTCTTTCAATAATAAAAAGGTCCTTGAGCCTCATTGTAAGACAATTCAGAGGTTTGTAGCTGCCACATCTCTTCTCAGAGATAAGCTACCAGTGCCCAAGCTAGTTTATTTCCATTCTCTCTATAAGCATATTTTAGTTATTTGATATTAATGAAATGAAGTTTTATTTCTAATGCATCTCTGCATTTATATGTATTTATGTATTTTATTGTGTTTCTCCATAATTTTGGATCACCCAAGTCAACTCTCCATCAAGCCATCTTCAACAAAACATAGTCAACAAAAGTTAAAGCTAGTCAAATATCTAAATTATGGTCCATCACTGAAATTTCGGCCTCCCTAAAATCTTGGGCCTTGTAATTTCAGACATGCAATCCATCAGAATTTACCTTTGAAAACTCGCACGTGTGAACATAAACTAGGGCAGAAAACATAACTTTATCTCTACTTTGACTTTGCTGTTTTTTCTTCTTCTTGCTTACATAGAAATCAAATTGATTTCCAAAATGTGAAGCATAGTTTCCAATATATAGTTTTTCATCCATATGAAGAGACACAACTTATGGGTTGGGCGACTTGTGCATCTGGAGGGCTGACTGGGTCTCATGGTGAAAAAATTGACTCTTTTGACAAGTAATTTTTTTTTTCTTCTTACAAATAGTCCAAATGGGACTTTAACTTGTGACAAATTATTTTATTGACTTAATAAACCCTAGCAGCATGAAGAACATGTTTTGACTAGAAAATAATAATAATAAAATTTCTTTTTCTTATTTTTGATTTTTCATGAAATACATATTGATACAAGTACAGTGATAATTATGAAGATTACATTTTCAACACTCCCTCTTAACTAGGGAGGTATTCATAATTACACATTACGATAAAAGGGTACTCTGAAATTGAAATATTCTCATAATAAAAGTTCAGATTGATAAGCATCATCAAGCATCATAATCATATCCAAATTTTTCAATTACAAAAATAGAAAGGCTGTTACTGACAAGCTATAACTCGCCACTAGATTAGAGCACAATGTTGGGAGGCATACGTTGGACACCACCACAGTCGCCTCTAAAGGCACATACACCATTTGGGTGTTTACCAGTTATGTCCTTATAGGACTATTCTTATCTTGGATTCCTAATCCTCAAAGAATATTGATCCTACTTAGGAATACTCTTGTCTTGGATATACCACACTATCCTCAAAGAGTATCATTCATCGGGACTAATCCCATCTTCAATTCCCAATCTTGAAGGACTATCAGTCCTAGATTCTTATCCAATCCTCCGTTCTCCCTACTAGTGCCTTCAGTAGACTTGTGACTGTTAGTCCTCTCCTAGTGCATGACACATGCAAAATACGATGTCCACCATCAGTCCCTATCAACTAGGGAGGATATCCTTACTCCCTCTCAACCAAGGAGACATAACCATAAGCTTCAACTTCTCTCATTCATCACCTAATTATTCTTTCGTGGAGATCTTAGTAGTAACTTGCAGTGCTTCTCAAATCCTAATAACATGAAATCATATCGAACTTCGACCTTCCTGGATCTTTACAATATTCATGTAACAATGCCATAAAATGGTTCATATACCATCTTCAAGGAGCCAAAATTCCTCACAATTGCTAGCACATGACTTCTTCTTTACATAACAAAATTATGCTCTCATGATTTTCCAAGCCATTATCCGTGTTGTCCACTCAATCCATGTTCTCCCATATTTAATTAAACCAAACATCTATAGGTACATCATATTATCTCAACCGTTATCTTTCTAGCCTCTACACATACTTCTCCAATATGTCCTTCTAGGGAGCAAAAACATATCCCAAACATATCATCAATATCATAGTTACCAAATCACAATAGCCTCTAGTCAAGGATTCTTCATCTCAAATTCTTCTACTTTCTCCCTCTAAGGTCAAGATTACTTCACATGGCCTATCCTCATATTGCAACAAAGTTTTTCTTAATGCTCTTAATCTTTCAATCATCAATCAATGTGTTCCTGGAACGATCTAATCACCTGTTGCTATAACAACATCAAAACTCTTCAATTATTTTTCTTAAAGACATTTCCCTAGATCAAACTTCATCTCTTTTGGTCACAAGATTCTTTAGGTTTTCTACCAAGGTTCAATTAATGTCGTATCCATTAGGGTATTTAGAACTCCCTCTTTCCATCTAAGGTAAGTGAACTTCTTGCCCTCTAATCAAATTCCTTGATGTGAGGTTCAAACTTCTCCCTTCTTCTTCATCTTCATGCTTTTTCATGTTCTTCCACTTCATCCTTTCAAGCTTTAGATAATTCTTGTCTTGACCTGTAACCTTTAAGATAATACCATGAAGAAAAAAAAGGACAAGGCACAAGGATAATAAACAAGGAGATATGCATTACTTATCTTTTGAGAAGGATTAGCTCCCTCTTAATCTTGGACCTATTCACCAACCTTGTTCTCACATAAAGATCAAGGGTTACATCTATCTTTAACAATTAACATGATTATACAAGATTTTTCTCCTAGGGTTCTTCTTGATCCAAAAAATTCAAGGGTTCAAAAACCCTAAATTCAAAAATTCTTTAAGACCTCTCAGACTGCAAGTTCTACAAACTGTATATTCTCAAGGCCTTGAAAGAATGCAAAAGGATCAACTACAAAACCCTAGTGACACTATTTCATTTCCCAACCTTCACATTCAACTAAATTCTTGGAGTGGTACCATATCAATAAATATATGTCACTGTCTTTGATCTACACCTATGCAGACCCTTTTACTATCGTCCAAATGACCATCATGATCTAGTGAACTTGACACATATCATAAAATGCACACAAAAAACATTATGCATGCCTTTTCAACCTTGCCTTATCTCTTCTTTGCAAAGATTAGGTTCTTCTTCAACTGAAAACATTCTTCAACATATTTTTATCTTCGACACATGTGCTTCAACTCATTCATCCATATAAATTTGGTTAAGCTAGTTTCTTTATGAAGAAATATGATGATAGAATTGCATCTGCTAAGGAAATTTAATCTAAATCAAGAGACACAATTCTACTCTATTGCTACGCATAAATTAATTTAAAATTTAGAACAACATTCGCAAACATGAAATAAGAAAAACCACACATGTACAATATATTTCTAGGGGAAATAAACTTCTGAAAACCCCTTAATCATGCTCGCATTAATCATATGAATAGAGAATGTATTACAATTGCTTTCTCAGTCTGAGCACAACTTGCAAGTGAATAACCTATCTCTCTACTCAATGAGAAACTTTGACCCATACTTAGTCAAATTTTGCTTTTGCTTGATCCCCTATTTCCTTATGAAAATATTGAGGAATTAGGTCCTATTTTTTGCGAAATTTTCCTCCAATTGAATACTCAATTGCCAAGGTTGATCCTCTGATTGCATGCAACACCTGTACACTCAAGACTAGTATACACATGATGTTACACTGCTTTGGAATCTCCACAAAAGTTGGGGAACTCGAATTCTATACATGAACTAGCTATTTTTATATAATTAATTAGTTAACTAGATAATCACTAACTTAGACTATTGTCCCACTACACAACTGACCTTCTACTAGTTCTATCAACAATTAGAACTAGTTTAACTGAAAACAACTGGAAATAACTAACCTTGATTGCTACAAATTATAAATCACACATGCTCAACTGAACTCCAAGCCCTCTAACTCAAATTTACTAAGCTAACTGAATGAAAAGAGCCATATCACCTCAGTTAACTACCTCCAAGTTGTCTGCTAATGTGGAAATTCAAATTTTCTCAATTTGACCAAGGCAAAGTGAAATTGAGACTTTGTTTCTACACTTCTCAACACTCCCTTTTAGAAATAAATGGATTATCAACTGCCCTTATCTTACACCTATGGAATTCAAAATTCCCTCTTGAAAAAGCCTTTTTCAAGGTATCAACATCTTGTTCCTCTGTTGGAATGTATTGTAGAAACGTTATCCACCTCTACACACATTCTCGTAAATGATGACACCGAATATCTATATGCTTGGATCGATTGTGAAATACCGGATTCTCATAGATCTTATTGAAAATATGATTATCATAATAGATCACAGTTGGATCCATCATCTAACCAAAAAGTCCCTCAAGTCTCTTTCTCATCCAAATCGCCTCACATGCTGCTTGACTAGAAGCCATGTATTTAGCTTCTACCGAGTTGAGCGCCACAGTGATTTTCTTCCTGGTGTACCAAGAAATCGCTGTGGACCCAACACTGAAAATTCCACCTAATGTACTCTTTTGATCAGATGGAATCCCTTCCCAATCTGCATATATGAAGCCACAAAACTTCACTCCCTCTGTCTGTCTATACCATAATCCATACTGGGTAGTGCCTCTAAGGTACTGTAAAACATGCTTCATTTCCTTCCAATACAATTTTGTTTGCCTAACCATAGCTTGGAATAGTTGGTTGACTGCATAACACATATATGGTCGTATGTTCACAAGATACATTAGTGAACCCACTAGTTGTCGATAAATGGTAGCATCCACTTCTTCACCTGAAGTGACATCCTCCTTCATCTACTTGGTCACTAGAGATGTCTCCATGGGTTTACAACTCTCCATCTGAAATCTCTACAATATATCGTTGGCATAGTTTCCTTGAGACAAAACCAATTCCCCTTCACCTTTTCATACTTCCAGCCTGAGCAAGTAGTACATGAGACCCATGAATTTCATCTCAAATTCCCTTGAAAGGTCCTCCTTGCAAGAGTTGATCACTTACTCATCACATGTTAATATTAAATCATAAACATATAAAACAATGATAAGCAATTTACCTTCTACCAAAATATGATAGAGGTTCGCATCTGCTTCAATTTTGGTGAATCCAAATCCAGTGAGATAACTATATATCCTAGTGTACCAAGCTCGGGGTGCCTGTTTGGGACTGTACAATGCTCGCCTGAGTCCGCACACATGAGAATCCCGATCAAATGTCTCAAAACCTTCGAGTTTCTCAATGTACACCTCCTCCTCAATAACACCATTGAGAAATTTTGTTTCTACCTCCATTTGGTTGATCTTCCACCCCATCTACGCAATCAATGTAAGAATTTATCTGATGGATGAATACCTCGCTACGAGAGAAATGGTTTCCTCATAGTCAATTCCCTCAACATGAAAAAATCATTTGGCCACAAATATAGCCTTATACTTCTTTATGCTTCCATCTGCGACATGCTTAACCTTGAAGATCCATCTCAAACCCTCAAGTGATTTATCTATCGTTCTTGGGACCACTTCCCAAACATCATTCTTCACGATGGATTCATATTATTCTACCATTACATCAACCTAAACAGGTTTCTCAACTTCTTCCTCAAAATAAAATGGCTAAACCTTTACAAGTTCAATCATTAGAGACATGTAGCATGTCTACCTCTCAGGTGACCTCCTTTGTCTGCGCAAATTTTAAGGAGCTCCCACATTCTCCCTCACATCCTGCACCAATCTATCAACTTCCCTTGTTGTTTTTTTGCTTTCTCTAGATGGTTTTGCTTGAGTGGATGTCTTCACTTTCCATATGTTTAGTCAATTTAGTGTCCTAAATTGCTAACATAAATTATTGACCAGGGCTAGTAAACTGATGAAGTGTGATGCGATATATGTGCCTAAGTATCCTTTTTTCTTAATTCGTTGTTTTTAGTGTTTTATTGATGTTTTGGGGTTTTTATGTTTGATTCTTAGTGTTCTACTCTAAACTAGAAAGATGAGATTAAATCTAATTAAAAGGAAGGAAAAGGAAATGTTGTCAAATGAATTAAAGCAGAGTTTTATTTGCAAGTTCTGTTCCTAACTAGGAAATGATGAAAACAGAGAGTCCTAATCCATGGATATTACAGCTTCTAATGAACATTCATGAAATGAAAAGTCACTCAAAACACTACAACTTAATCTGATTCATTTAGTTAGAGATTTGTTGGAAGAGCTTGTGAAAAAGATTAGGATTAATCCTAATGCAATGAGGATTTCCTAAAACATAAAAGGAAATGCTGAAACAAACAGTAACTTAAAACATTATAGTGAAATCTCATTCATTTGATAGAATTTTATTGAAAGAGCTTGAGAAAAAGATTACTATAATGTAGTAAGGATCTCCTATGAAATGCTGAAACAACTTATAACATTACAACTAAATCTCATTCATGAGTTAGAGGTTTATTGGAAGAGCTTTTGAAAGATATTAATCATAATGTGATAAGGATATTCTATGAAACAAAACAATCAATAACTCACAATATTACAACTAAGTCTCATTCGTGAATTAGAGGTTTATTGGAAGAGCTTTTGAAAGAGACTAATTGTAGTATAATGAGGATCTTCCTTTTAACTAAGTAACAGAAAATGAAATGTTAATAACTCAGAATATTACAATTGAATCCCATTCATTTAATAGATATGTATTGGAAGAGCTTGAGAAAGAGACTAACTGCAATATCATGAGGATCCTTTATCTAACCAAATGACATGAAAAATAATGCTAAAATCTATGATTTTAGAAAGCAATCTAAGTAAGGAAATATGACAAAATAGAATTGAAAATGACTTATCTAGAAAACATGCAAAACTTCCTCGAATAGTAGGGGCCCTCTGCTACCAATTTGGTGAAATTCTTCAGCTCCTTAAAGTTGTAATCAAAACGGCATCAAAGAACTGAACTTCTTTATTGATAAACTCACAAATCTACATCCCATTCCATCTTAAACTTTGTTACAAAACAATCTCTAATCCTTTCTCTTCTTCTCCTATTTTTCACTACCCTTGATAGCAAAAAGCTTCCCCTATTTATACAAAAATATGAGAAGTTATCTCATTAATGAGAGTCCATGAATCTCTCCCTCTATCTCTAGAGATACAATCAAAATAGGAAATGATAAGACACATGTCTTTTTAGAGTTTCAATACAAATAAGAAATGAGACGCATATCTTCTTAGAGTTTCAATACAAAAAGGAAATGAGACACATGTCCTCGTGATCCCATGATCTTCTCCACTCAAATTCGAATTTGGTTTTGGGAGGCCACATAAAGGTCTTTTAGAAGCTTCTTTTTGACCTACACATGTCACAAAACTCATAACACATATATAGATATATGAAACTATGTTAATTTTCTAGTTTCTAATCATAAATTCACTTTAAACACATAAAATAAATAACTTTGAAAGACAAGGATCCTAACCCATATATTTATGAAAATGGTTACTTGATGTAGGGTTTTAGGTCAGATAGTTATGAAATGAGAGCTAAATGGTAATGACATAATGGAAATATGTATGAATATGGAAAACACTTTTGAGACTCAACACTCCTTTTGGGAAAACTAAGTTGAGCTCTGTCTCTTATACCCTTCCACGCTAATGAGGCTAGAGAATATGTTAGGTGTAAACCACCCAACGTCAAAACTCACTAAAATCAAGTGTAATCCCTTAAGCTTGTACAATGTCTCATAATTTCCTAGTATGCCACTGAGTCGTTGTTAACCAACTTCACTCCCTTGCATAATGGAAAATTTTCATTAGAATTTGTTAAGAGAAAATGTTTGAAAATCGCCATTTCATCAACTAGGTTCACACACACACACACACATATATATAAGTGAATTTTACTAGGAAGATTGGGCGCCTATGAAATGAATTGAATCAACTTCTCCACTTTGCCCTGTTATGTAAAATCCATGGTAATATTTGTTTGGACCTTATCAGCTATGATAATCCTTACACCATTTTTGGTTGGTTGTTTTCTTACTTTAAATCAATTAGGTTCTTTATGTTAAAAAAAATGAGTATTGTTTATTTCATGGACTCCTTTTGGGAAATTTAAGTTGATTTATATCTCTTATACCCTTCCACGCTAATGAGGCTAGAGGATATGTTAGGTGTAAACCACCTAACATCCAAACTCATTGAATGATCAAGTGTGATCTCTTGAGCTTGTACAATATTGTCTCATAATTTCCTAGTATACCACTAAGTATTTGTCAACCAACTTCACTCCCTTATGTAATGGAAATTTTTCAATTGAATTTTTTTAGACAAAATGTTTAAAAATATTTTTTTCATCAACTATTTTTCTTGCTTATTATTTTTCCTACGTGGTTTTCGATGGGACTACGATAATTAAATATGAACATGCTCAAACAACGTGGTGAGCCCTAGTATTGCACCAAGAATGTGGCAACTCCTAGAGGTTTCCCTACTTTACTTTATCAACCCGAGGTTTGTAAAAACTTGGAGGTGACAGTGCTATATACACAACAGATGCATTCTACTCATGTCATCCTCTTATGACATTTACGAAAGGGTGTTACTTCTAGGGTTTCTAAGTGAAGTCTGTCACACTTATGAAATTAGGCCTAGGGATATAAATGATTCAAATTCATGGTGCTATCAGTAAGTACAGAACTATACTACATCAAGCAAGTTCATCTAACTATTCTACAATGAAATAAATCTACTTATTAGACTATGATAAGAATTGAAAAGCAACCTAGGCATCTTGCATGAAATACATTGTTGAATTGAAATGGCATAAAGGAAACTAATCTAATCACACTTTTTTGGGACAAATGGCTAAACACACTCTACTTACCTTATGCTCTATCTATCATGCTTCTATTCATGCAACTATTCATGATCTAACTATTCTTGAAAATGTGTTATTTTGCAGCTAGGAGAAGAAAGTTCTAAGGTGGATTATGGAAGGCTTGAACACATGGGGGCAAGGCTGGAAGTGTATCAGTGGTTTTTGCAGGTTTAGAATATGGTGATGGTTGTTTTTGGGCTTAAGGAGGGGCCCAAAGGTGCTATTTCAAGTGTTGATATAGGTTTCTTGTTGTGCTACAAGAAAGTCCTGAATTTCTACTGGAAACAGGCCAAGGGAAATACAAGGCCAAAAACAAGTAGAAAAAGGGTAGGGAAGGTGGTGTGAAGGTGGATGAGGATGAGTGGGAGGTGGCCCATCCCTTGGAAAATCAAAAAACCTCTTGGGAGGCCTGTCTTGCACCCCTAGGGTTTATTCATGGTGTAGGGATGAAAAATTTGAAAACATGGCTGATGGTGATTTTGATGAATAGAGGGATTATGGAAGTTGAGAGATGAAGTTGGAGGTGTTGGTGAAGTTCTCCTTGGCTATGCTACCTGTACCTAAAATCAAACTACATATTAATTAAATAAAAATGGACAAATTCATGATAAAGACAATGGAAAAAATGACTTGAATTTGTAAATCAAATCTACTCTAATCTACAACCAGAGATCTACCACGGCATATTGAACATATTCATGGAATCACGACAGCTAATCTCATCCATTCCAAGAGATCATAAACTAAGAAGAATTTTTGGTCTATGGGGAAGGTCTACCCTTCTCAAGCTCTATTGACAGAGGTGAGAGGGAGAGGCTTGACTCACAGATTTATGAAGTTATTGCCTATTCTACCACTCATGTAAGCAGACTAAATCTACAACAAAAGACAAATGGAAGCAAACTAAAAATAGTAAATGTAAATACCAAAAAACTAACTACATATTCATAAGCAAAACTATCTAAATGACATGAAAGTAAGGAATCATTACACAAGAGAGGCTGAGGCACATGGATTGGGCCCTAACCCACAAGCCTAGCTCTTTGGAACTTGATCAGTAAGGAAAAGTCTAAATACTCATTTCATTTCAAAAGATAATCTCATTATATCGATATAAAAGTCTTGAAAAACTTATTACAAGAGAAAAGAGCCTAATGGCTTTCTCCAAAGTTTGAATCCTAATGATCTCTTGCTCAGCTCTATTTAACCTAAACAGTATCTACCAACAGCTCCCTAGAAAATAGGTGATGAGTCCACTTGACTCCAAGCTGTGAAGTGTGGCTTGAGTGCACTTCATCTTTATTTTGCTTCGCTGCCTTTGATTTCGAGCTGTTGGAGGGAATATCGAGGATCCCTTGGCTTCCTTTGTGAGTTAAGGAAGGTAGAAAACCCCCTAGAATCTCTCCTTGTTGTCTAATCCGAGTCTTTATGACAAATTTTCCACAAAATTTCCATATCTTAATGATTTCCCTGCATTTAACCTTATGTTAGGTACTTGAAGTATGTTAGCCTCAATCACCACCTACACTAGCATCACAAGACCATAATATAATTAAAATTCAAGAAAAAGAGACTTAATAAGGAAAAAAGGTGACTGTTAACACTGGAAAAGCGTACAAGCACAAGACGATGTTATTGAATGTCAAGCAGAAGGGTTTACAGGGCTGGAAGACATTACAGAATCTGGAAAGTATTTAAAAATATCTAAGGTCTGAGGAAAAATCAAATTTGAGCAAGTCATAAATGTTTTTTCACGCATTATCCTTGGTGAAGAGCGCCTTTGCGTGCCTTATGACCCGAAATGCCCGCAATCCTGGGAGTGGCGAAATGTCACTTTCCGGGACCACAGAAAGCACACTCCAGGACAGTGATTCCTCACTTGAATCCGCATAAGGACAACCACCAAAGCCTTCTTAAACATCAAGTGAGCACATAATGGAATATTTGTATCACACAAAGGAATCATCCCCCTCTCTTGGGTCACCATCCACAATGTACCAAGAGAGGGAAGGAGGATTTGAATTCTCCTATATAAGGCCAACATGAGATGAAGAATGGGTGAACATATTGTTATGCTGGCCAGAATTGCCCAAGCAATACCAGCAGTGTGTAATTCAGAGCTGAAGATAGAGGGGACTCAATTTTTGTCCATTCAACAAATTCAGTCCACCACAGTAGAGAGAGAGGGAGACTTTGCATCGAGGCAAGCTTGGGGTAAAAACATCCTTGCATCGGGACTTAGAACCCATGTTCTAGGGGCCATTTGGAAAGAGGGTAAAGTTTCATCCTTGTTTCCTACCAGCACTCAATAAGAGGGGCAAAATAGCCACCATTCGTATTATTGTAGATGTTTGACTCTTTTCAGAGCTTATGTTTATTAGTTTTAGTTTATATATGCATGCTATTTCTCTATCCAGTATGCTTATGATTCTAGCTTGTTCCACTAACTTGCTTGACTCCACTTTTTTTTCTGCCTATTACCAATAACTTAAGTGGGTAGACCACACCCCTTAAGTTGGTGTGATTTATTACATATGTGCACCAAACACACTCAAACAGGATTGGCGACTCCACTAACGTTTCTTACTAAGTTTATGTGGTTGTGCCTTTTTTGCAGAGACCTCTGTCTGTGCTGTGGAGTGGAGTTGAATTTCCCCTGATTTCTCTTGATTTTTGTTTGCACGCTTTTCCTTCCCACAGATGCGCCCAAGGCATGCGTTCAGAGCTGACCCACGTGCAAACATTGTGCCTGTTTTAGCCTTTTGCACGGAAAAGACAAAAAGAGAAAATTCTCCCTTATTTCTATCTTTTCCTGCTTGTAAAGTGCTTGGCAGCCCATAATACACCTGTCACACTAGTTGTGGTACCCCGCAGCTTGCTAAAGCTCACTCTTAGCTGCTTTTTGTAGGCTTAGTGTCAGTTTTATTTCAAGTTGATTTTTGCAAAGTTCACACATAGTTTAAGTAGGTGGGGAAATAACTTACATTCCAAAAAAAAAATTATGTTTTGAAATTTTTGTTACCAACACACCTAGATAATTAGCCAAAGTAAGTGGCCCAAGACCACACATGTGTAGCTAGTTTCTTTTTTCTACTGTAGAAATTATTAGTTTAGTTCAATTTTTGCACTAGGATTTTCGGGACTAGGATTGAATTGTTGATAGAAGAGCAAGTAATCTTTGCTACCTTTGCACCCTTCGGTGATCCTAAGTAAGCATATGAATGCTCCCTATTCACAACTCGCCATCTCCCTATAGTTGATCACATAGATTAACTAGGAAAAATAGAAAGCGGCCCATATCCGCACATGTTTTTCTTTTGAGCAAGGAACAATACAACATAGTTTAAATAGGGGATTTTGAAAAGGATCATCAAATATCCACACATTCAAGCTATTTTCTTGTCCACTTTGTGCTCACACACATTCACTCACTAACCGAAGCAAAGACACCTAAAACTAACTTAACCAAACTCACTAAATTCTCCCCAAAGGGGCCACAAAATAATTTATAGCTTAAGTTAGGATCAAGAGGGTAGGCATCCAATAAGCCGCCTTGATCATTATTCATCTTGAAACATAGAAGTTGATTTTTTAGGGAGCTTCAAATCCACCTATCATCCCACGGAAAAGAAAACCCGAGTGCGACAAAGACCCGTTTCAGAGGGGGTTAGGCTTAGGCGTAGTGCCTACGGTATCAATTGGGGCTACCTGACTCGGCTGATACTCGGTACTGTTAGCTAACTTACCAAGAATCCCAAGACTTGAATGCTCACATGGGATGATGGTACTTAGTGACCAAAACTAGGGCATCCTTTCCCTATAGGTGACGGTGCAGGCAAGCGCCAGACCCTCTACCCTTACCTTGGTGGATTTTCTTCAGCTGACTGGGGGCGTCGCTAGCTCTTATGAGATGTTGTGCCAACACTCGCAAGATATCTTCTCAAGGCCCAGTTACATTTGAGTGTGTGATTATGAATAGGTCTTCTAGAATTTTGAGTATCATATGCAAACAAACAAAAACCACTTTTTTTATTACTTGATCACATAGAATTAATTTAAAGGGAAATTTTATTTTTATTTTCACTTTGTTTTATGTATGTGATCATAATTTTTCTTTGATCGTAGACTCTATCCTCTCAAATTTTTCCAAAACCAAACCTATTCGACATAAAAACGAACCCAACAGGACCTCATCGATCTAGGCGTCTTTTGGACCTCCCCCACTACCGGGAGGGGTTCCAAGTCTTTCACCATTTAGGAGTCAAAGACGGAATGCTGCCACCATTATTGGTTTTTCCTTTATTGGGGCATCCTTAGTTGGGAACAATAGTCGGTCTCCCAACACCACACCGCACACCACTCCCCCCATGACCCCCATGGGACAGATGAGTGCGTCCCATTCGGGAAGCCAGCCAAATACATAGTAGGGTACGTCTCAAACCAACCATCTTCCTAACTAGAACTTTTTGTTTTCGCACATTTCAATGGCATCAACCTCCCAGTCACCTTTCTTAGCTTCGTTGAATCTGCTCGATTTAACCAAGCTGACAAATGACCCCATCACACACAACCCAACATGGCCTCCCATGCCCACAAATCTCCCTTCGGATATTCCAAAGTTTGAAGGAAAGCAAGCGAAATACCTAGGTAATCATGTCATGACCTTCCACCTGTGGTGCTCATCGAACAATATCATTGACGACACTATTCGATTGAGACTATTTCAACGCACTCTGACAGAAGTAGCTACAAAGTGGTACGTGGAGCAACACTCAGCTTCACATGGAACCTTTGGCACCCTCGCCACCACATTCCTAACACATTTTCAGTTACCCATTCACCATGATTCTGGAATGGAATTACTGACACATTTAGGAAAACCCCCGCCATCCATATCTCGGACCATCTCCACGAATGGAGGCGGCACCGTAGTTTATGTAAAGAAAAACTCGACAACCGGGTTCTTTTAGATTTGTTCCTGAAAACTCTCACGAAAAATATTTCAAAGGATGTGGTGCAACAAAGGCCCACACCCGAAGAGAATGCCATCAGCAAAGCCCAGCAGCTAGAGCTAATTTATATGCAATCAAGATACATTTACAACATCCTGCCTAACGGTCCGCACCTTCAAACTTATAAAGAATTGCCAGCCATGTCAAACTCTGCAGAAGGAATAATTGGGTCATTTACCCAACATTACCTAGGCAACAGTAGTAAAAACTCTAGTTACACGTACATTTCTACCCAGAACATACCTCAAACAAGTTTTAAAAGCCATCATATGCCTCATCAAAATTTGACCAATAGGGCACAGTGTATCACCAGGGAGGACCTTATCCTCCGGCACAAGGGACCCAGTACGCAGAAAGAAACACTGACGGAAGAGCTCCCCTCCAACAACCAGATGCAAACCAGGGACCGTGTTATGCTTAGTCCCCAGCATAAGACTTGCTTATGTATACCAATGCACAGGTGAACTTTATGTAGCCGTCCCAAACCCAACCTCGCCAATATAACCAAGATAACTACCCTCCTAACGTGGTGAATAAAAAAGAAAAAAACAAGCCAAAAGGGAACCCTGGATAGGGGGGAAACAACCAGCAACGCCCTCCGTGATCCCAGGCTGGAGGTAACTCCAACTGGAATCAGAGCTAGGAGCCAAGCAATGCCCAACGACAGAGCAAAAGGCCACCTCTCTAAACAAACCATTCTTGTTTGATATGTGTTGAGTATGTCCATTATACTCACCACTATCCCGATCTCCCAAAGCTGAAGAAGCTACAGAGTAACCGAGGACAAGGAGGATCTTCTCAACAACTAGTTATGATGTAGGAACCTTTCCCCCATCAAGGGAAGGTAAGAACTCAGCAGAAAAATACATACGATTGTTATAGGTCAATTTGGGCACCATTCCCAATGACCTGGTTAACTGGACATCATCTCCAAAACCAATGAATAGGGTCTATCATCCCCTGTCATTTCAGTTGCTACATTCCCTAAGACAAAGGACAAGACAAATCATCCATGACTTTCATTTGCAAAGGTTTCCAAGATTTTAATTTTATAATATATCATATGAGACCTCTCCAAAGCTGCCTCTAAAGGGACTAAGTGCATTTCATATGCAAGTAACCCCACTCAAGGGTGCTCTGCAAAGCACTTTCTGACACTCAAGGGTGCGTTGGTCACATTAGGAGTGAAATTATCATTGTTCTGGAATCTCCACTTGGCCAATGCCTTCTAGAAGAGTTCACATGTGTCAAACTTCAAATGCATGTGTCCATTTGATACCTCTGAGACTGAGAAGATGTCTTGCCTATTATTAGAAATTCATTGATTGTAAAACTACCTTCAGCTCCTCTACAAATTGAGCACAGATCTTAGTGTTTGATAAGGAATAATTTGAGTAGAGAAATGTTGGTGGAATTTCAATTGAGAAATTTATTTGAGTGACATGTCGTTGGAGAGATATGAATTTTGATGAGGCTGGGATGCTGCTATAGATGGTGAAACTAAATCAATCACTAGGTTGTAACCTCCCCTTCCATCCATTAATAAATATTGTTGATTACTTTCCCACATATGTATCTGTATAAGCTTATGTATTTCATATTATGAATTCTCATTTGATGCATATGGTTCATGTTTTATTCATTTAACTGAATAAATTGAATAGAAATTTGTATTATTGCTATCTTTTGATGTTTAGTGTTCATCTTTGCAGGAAATATTTTGGCAATCTAGCTCAGATTTGAAGCTACAGCAAGAGCGACAGAAGGAGAATAGGAAGTGCTTGGACTCCAAGTAAGTTCTTTAATCTATTCCATGTGTCTATTTACTATTAGGAAAATTAGTTGCAAAGTCTTTAACCTGTTGTTCTAGATGAGCACTACATCTAGGGAAGAATGTTTTATCCGTAAACCATAATTCCGCATAAAAAATTGGTGACTCCACTAGGGAGTTTACCCTTCATCCTTAGTGTATTTGCCACTGATTTTATCTGTTTATTCACCCAATAGCATTTACTCAGAAATATTAGGCTTTTTGAAATCAAAATTTGCATTAGAAGTGTGTTAAACAGTTGAGTTTTCATTCTCAGACTGCGCTCAACGCACTGTTGAACAAGACACAGTGATTTGCATAGCATTGTCTCCATTCCTGGGGTGCATTGCAACGCATTGTCTCCCCTTAGAGACTGTGTTTCCCCCTAGAATCAGCCAAATTCCATTGATTTTGTCATTTTATTTTCTTTCATTTTGTTGTTTGTTGTGTTTTAAAGAGCCTGATACCTCAGATGGACCAGTGATCTTACCTACTCCTTCCTCCTTTGAAAGAAAAGTTTGTTAAATGTTTATTTAAAGTGTTTTTCTTTAGCATTGACGAATTAATTTCAAAGTATTTTTAGTGCTGCATTAGATCCATTTTCTTTTGAAAATGGAAATTGTTGTTTAATTCTTCGTTTCCTCATAGGAGAAATTGTTGTTAAATTCCTCATTTTTCCTTCAAAAGATAAGTTGTTGTTTAAATTCTTCATTTCTCAAAAGTAAAAAGGCATTTGTTTTTATTGATTTGGTGCACTTAGTTTATTTTCTGCATTCATAACATTAAAGGGACTAAAAATAAAAACATGCATTTGCATGCAGTGGATTGTGTGTTTTGAAAAAGGAACAATTAGGAAAGTTACATTTTAGTTTTTTATCTTTGTTTGTTTTCTCTCAAATTTATTGATCTTTCCCTCTAGTAGCTAGGATTTTCATTGAAAAACCAAAAGTGAAAGATTGCTTATCATTTTAGTTTGAATTCTAGGAATTTCCAATACATCATCGCGGTGAACCTTGAAAAGCAAATTGATAAACAAGATCAACTTAAAATTTATCTCAATTTACCTAACAAATCATTGGAACCATAACGATAACCTTTAGAAGGTCTAGGCTAGAGACATGTTATGGCGTCGTAAAACATAGCAGATGTCGTTAATTGTCTGCGATACATTCCGATTGGGACACCTGACTCCACATACGTAAGTATATCGTAGCTCGTCCATGTACTTTCGAGTATATCGAGCAGTGTTACAATACGAAAAGTATAAAGGGGTGCTCTCACTGTGTGGTTTCGCATCAGATAGTGCTAATACAAACTTGGGCCCCCATGTACCTTTGGGTATATTTTGGAGGACAAATTTAGGTTACTATACATCCATAGTGAACCGAGTCGGTCGCCTTGTAAATTGTGATACATCGAACACAGCATTCGAGGAGATTTCCTGCCCGTACTTCTTGGTTCGCCAAGAGGTATTCTATAGTTCACAGTTTCTTGGTAAACCTTTTTGCCTAGCAATACCCTTTTATTTTGTTTATTTGTTTTTGGTTAAAATAAATAAGTAATCATGGAAGAAAAAAATACTTTCCCCCGTCGTTTGTATAGATTAGCATTGAAACCACCTTTACCACCATAAGTTACTCCTGGTAGGCCAAGGAAACAACACTCTACCAAATTAGGTACTATACGTACCTCTGGTGAAACATCATCTTCCCATATACCAGAGTTAGCTCAAGTTGTTTCTACACATCCCGGTTCATCTATTGTTGTTGAAACGAAGTCCTCACAGCTACCCGTGGTCACGATCCATCCAATCAGTGAGACCATACCTCTTGGACCCGATGTTGTTCAACCAAAATTTGATACAGATCCTGTCTCCTTTTTGCCAAAACATCTAAATCCTGAAGTCGAACAACCGGAAGTTGTTCCTGCATTGTTCATTCCATAAATTTTTGTAGCCATTGAGTGTCCCATATCACACAGTCAACCACTTGAAATATACTTTGGACTTGATGGTGAAATACTTCCACCTAGTTTAATTTCCACAAGACGAGACACCTTTAACTCCAACCCATTTTGGGGAGGCACTTTACCTATACGAGTCTTTTCCTCAATGACCACCATCTTCTTTTGTTGATATTGTTCCTATTCAAAATCTCGTTGATCCAAAAGGGTATACATTTGGTCAAGTAATCATGCCTGAACCAACCTCTTCGGTCGGGTTGTCTATTCCAATTACGTCAACACCTGCCCTAGCTACCCCGTTAATGTTTACAACTTCACCAGAGTCATATTTTCATGGTGGCCCTATGGTCCCATCAGGTTATAAATCTTTATCTGGAATTTTCTCTGGTGCATATTCAAATCCATGGACTTTACCAATGTCATCGTCTGGTATTATAACTGGTAAACATATAGTGAGTACTGAATGACTTGATTCTTTATACACATCGTCAGGGCAATATCAAGCCAGTCCTTCTGGGTCTATTCCATTAAGTACCATATCAACTGGACTCCCAGCATTTGGCGAGCAATATTTTTCGTCTTATTATCCCCCTCATGTTGGGGGGGAACCTTTGGTCACCCACTACGACAATAATCCGTCACTTTTTGGTCAACCTAATGTCAAAATGAATGTTTTCAATGGCAGCCCACTCTACCTATCCAACCACAAATGGTTGTACACTCGTATCAACCAGTTCAACCTGTTACACCCACATCATTTCCACTTGTTAATACATATTTACCCCTGTCACAAAATCCAAATTTTGTACAACAACCTTTTCAATTGGGTCCTTCAACTCAATACCCTCAAAAATTGGGTCCACAAACTCCAAATCCTTTGGTTAATTTACAACAACCTGTATCCAGAATCATTTATTCACAAGCTGGCTTACCGTTTTATGGGATGTCACAACCCTAACCTGGTTATTCATATCAACCGAATCCAAATTATTCTAATTTGGGTTATAACATTGGTGGATAGACCCCTTGGCATCCTCAGCCGCAAATACCTCAAACTTCATTTCAACAAGTATCATATGCAGGTTTTGGTCAACAGAATCCTCAAGCGTTTGTTTTTCAAAACAACCCCTATCTAGGTTACTAGTAGCAAATCCCTTATGCTGGTGCTCAAAGTCCTGTTGCTCAAGCAATTCCATCATACCCTGGCTATGCTCAACCTCACCTTAATAGACAGTTTCCCTTTGTTGCAACTTTAGAGTTACCAGATTTAAATCAACTAACCAATGATCCAATCAACTATGCTTCTTCGTAGTTGGTGATACCTCACAAATTACCCTCGGATATTCCTAATTTCAATGGAAACCCTAGGGAAGACCCGTCGACTCATGTTATCACTTATCATTTATGGTGTTCATCAAATTCCCTAAATAATGATTCTGTTCAACTACGTCTTTTCCAGTGTACGCTCACAGGTCCGGCTGTAAAATGGTATATTGAGTTACCTAGAGCTTCTTTTGATAATTTCACTACCCTAGCAACTATCTTTCTGACTCACTTTCATTTACCCATATGATATGAAACTCGAATGGAACTCTTGACAAATTTCAAACGGACTAATGTTACTCACATTTCTGATCATATTCATGAGTGGCATCGTCGTCGTAGAATGGTTAAGAAATTTGTTCCAGATCAACTCCTTTCTGAGTGGTTCATTAAGTCCCTATTACCATCTATAACTGAGGATGTGCCTAAGGGTGGCATCATCACAGAAGAGCACGTTGTTGCTCGTGCCCAATATTTAGACTTGATTTATACTCAATCTGGCACGCTCTATGAAAAAATTCCTAACGCGTCGATATCTAATTTTCCTATTCCTCCTCAATTAAAGGACTCTCATGCCAGAGATGGATTGATTGGAACTGAAAGCACACATCACTACTACGGCATCATATTCTGCACCTTCTTCCAAATTAATGTCGTGTCGTTTGACAAGGGAAAAAGTGACAAACAACCGAGAAGTAAGAAAAGGGGGAAATATAAGAAAAAGCAAACTTCTAACCTGCAGGAAAGATCATTTGATCAATCGTCTGGACCTAGGAAACCTCGTTATCCATGCATAATTTGTAACGAGGAACACTTTTTTCGGGATTGTACTCACCGCGCTGAAGTCTCAAAAATCATTAAGACTTCCAATGTGTCAGTTATGTTGACAGATCCATTTCCAAATCCGGACACAAATTTGGTTGCTACTAATCTGGCTTCTAGTTCTCAAGTACTTATGTTATCTGTCACAAAACCTTCAACAGATATTTTGGTGTCAACGCGTGATAAAGGTTATGGTAGTCAGGCCACTGATCAACCTACTACCTCAACTATGAATTCGTCTACAGAATCGGTACCGCCTATTGCTATTCTTGAATTGACAATTAAGCCACCAAAGGGAGTAATTCACAAATCGACATATAATACTCGAGCAAGGGCTGCTCAAAATTATAATATAGTTGAAGATTTGGCTCAATCCCCTTCAACTATGTCTGTTCTTGAGGTATTACAAAATTGTCCTTCCCAAAAACAGGCTTTATTGTCGGCTATTGGTGGAATTGATCCGACTAATTCTAATATTGTCGTCTTTAATCATACGGGCTATGTGCCACAACTACCAGTAGAATTAGCATTCTCCATACAAGTAAATGTTCTCAATCACCTTGTTCATCGTACTATTATTGATGAGGGAGAATCTACATGCATTATGTCTCTAAATTTTTGGAAGTCACTTGCCTCGCCACGCTTATCTCAATCATCAATGACGTTGAAGGCTTTCGATGGACGTACATATAAGCCTCATGGTATTATTAATAACTTGCATGTTGAACTAGGGGGGGAAATAGTGAATGTTGATGTTGAGGTTGTTAACGGACCCCTTGACTATAATATTATAATTGGAAGGCCATGGGTATATGAAATGACTGCAATTATTTCTACATATTTTAGAATGACTGCCTTTCCATATAAAGGTATAATCATAGCCATTAATCAGATATCCTTCTTTCCCTCTGCATCACAAGTAACTGGAAGTGTGTCATTCATTCATGCACCCCAACTAGCACTTCAAAACATTGGTGTAGAACTCTTAAAGGATTCCACTCTTATGGGAACCTTTGCATTACCGCTGCCAGCGACGTCAACAGAAATTGCAAGTATAGAGACCTGCTACATGTTAGCCACCTATAATATTTTGTTATACCCAAAGGTGGCTAAATCTTTTTGAGCCTCCAAGGAACAAATTTTATCACTTAAAATTGTTGGCTCTTGAAGACTCCTTCTAGGCCTCATGCCTCTGTCCAAAATCCTCATTTGCTGTCCCATTTTTTACTCAGAAAAATCTGCTGATTTCGTATAACAAACTGCTGAAGAAACCATCATTTCCTTCCCTTGTTTCTCCATATTATTCATCTACTTTTCATAAGTTCTCCCTCCATTTATGAAAAATTCCCCTTTCGTAGTTAAAAACTCACTTTTTAACTATTTCAGAACCCCCAAATCCATTTTAATCCTTGAAATTTCTCATAAGAAATCAAAGTTTTATTGCTATGAACCTAAGCCCCTTGGGCTAAGTCCTAAAAACCACTTCCCCACATATGCCCGTCACCCAAGACCAAGAGCTTAAGCATTGGGGGCCAATCGCAATCGAAGGCCGGGTGGATTACAAATTCCTTTGTAAATATTTTAAAACCCCGATGCGATTAGTTTATATTGTTAAAGTCTTGCGACGTGTTCCGCGTCGTCGATCTGTCACAAGATCTGACGTCCAGCGCTCAATCGCGCCACTCCCCCCGATCGCAATCGCAACACCCATCGTGCGCCTCCCGATTGCGATGCTCCGATTGAAACCCTCCCGATTGCATAGTGACCGTTGATCTCCCCGCAATCAGACGGCCCTCCGCTGATCGAAATTCCTTCTGTTCACCTCCCGATTGCATCGCAGCCGTTCATTTCCCGCCTATCCAACGGCCCTTATTCCCTCCGATCGCAAGTCTTGCCCCCGCTTTGAAAACCCTCCGATTCATTTTCCGTCGTCGATCTGATCTGCAGATCAACGGCCTGCGCTCAATCGCAAAGTTTCAAATCGCAGTGTTTTCAATCGCATGTTGTTAAGTGACCTCCCCGATTGCGATCCTCCGATTAGATCTGGACCGTCCACGTGTCCAGATCAGACGGTCCAAAACCACCCCGCTTGTTTTCCTCTCCCCGCTCTCCTTTTCCTTTTTGCGCAGATCTCCACCGTTGGATGTTTTCATCCAACGGCTATGCTCCTTTCCTCGCCATCTGAAGCAGTTTAAACCTAAAAAACGTAGGATTTCTTTATGAGTTTATGTTTTATGCAGGTTTTAAAGAGTCTTGGTCATTACATTGAAGAAAAGCCAGGGGTTGGGAATGACGATTCCTGTGCCTTCAGCCTGTGAAAAGAACCATTCACAGGGCTTCATTTGAATGTTTGATCGGCGTTCCATGGGCGCCGATATCTTAAAAATCCCTGTGCGGCTCTGCACATTGACAAGACACTGCGTTTTAATGCGTTTTTAAAAGAGTATAAGTTTTGAAGGACAGCACACAAGAGATTTAAGATTGAAGACAAATTTGGGGATCACGGCCAAGGTTGAATATCAAAAGTCTAATTCCCCAAACTAAAACAGAATTAATAGAAAATCAAAAAGATCTGTCAGGCAGAAAGGACTTCCAACGCTGCATTTGAGGCAAATTGATTCCTCAGCTACCACGGGAGCCACCTGTTGCCTCAAAGAATTCAAACAGGGGCCGAACTTATTGAAGAAAATCAGATATTCACCTCCAGCGCAGCCAAGGAGTTACTTCTGCAAGAGAATAAATGCAAAAATATCTGCAGAGTCACTCCACACAGCGTACAGAGCCTCAAAGTCAAATAAAGCTCCCACCGAGCTTTGATATTAATTGTAAAACATTAATACAGTGATCCACTTGTACACTTCTCCATCGAACCCCTCAAGAAACCGAGAAGTCATTTAATCTGTATTAATGGTTCACGAGATTTTTTTAGTTCTCACCTCCTCATCTTCCTATAAGTACTTCTGCAGAAGATGAGAAAGGGTGGGTTGTTGTTTGATCACAAGTTGTAATTTTGAAACTCTCTGAAATAAATATACAAGTCTGTTGAAGTTGAAAATAACTTGGAGTCTTGGATGTCTTGATGATGCCGTTGCATGTCTGTTCCTGAGAAGGCTCTATCATTTGATCCATGAGCTTGGCTATTGGTGAAGTGCTCTGAACTGTTAAATGTCTTTTCCTTGTTTTCATTATGTTCCATAATTTCTTACTACAGTAGGCTGAAAGTTTTAGGCTAAGAAATGACTCCTGGAAGCACCTTAGACCTGTTCACCCTTCATTGTTTTATGTTTTCTTCTGCTGAAGTATTTTAGAGGCTTTAAAACTTCTCTTTAGTCTTCATGCTCGTTTATTTCCTTGATAGCTCAAACAGTTGGTTTTAGCATGATTTATGGTTTTCCCTGCTTGTCTACTATCACTTGAAAGCTGTTATTGAAGTCTCCCTTTGAATTACCATTGTCTTAAGTTAACCAAAGAGGTCGGTTTTGATCTTACCCTTTGCCCCTGCTTAAACAGTTGTTTTGAAGGTCTTTATAGTTGCAAACACAGATGTTATTTAGGTGTTCCCTCTTCTATGAATGCAACTATCAGTAAATCTTTTATGTTTTCTAAAATCCTTTAAAATAAGATCTTTGAGGAAATAGGGTGTTCCCCGAATCTTAGATCTCATTTTAGAAGTTGTCTTGAAATCATTATTTGCTTAATGAATATTTGTAGAATTCATGGTTAGCCCTGTCTATCAAATATCTCTTTATTGATAAGTTAATGTTTCTCAAGTTCCCTTTCTTGAGAATTAAATTTCTTTTTCCAAAGCATTAATGTCCATCTCATTCCAAAACAAAAGATCCTGTGGCCAAGTTAGATTTGCCCTTTGATATCCCATATCCCTTGAAGAGTTTGTTATGACCTTATTTGGACTCCATTGCCCAATGAACCGGATATTTCCTCTTTCTGTCTATCTTTCCTAGACCTTTCATATTCTGTTGTATCAACTCAACCCAACAAAACAAAACATTTGCACGTAATAACTAGTCTAAAATCCATAACCAAAGCAAACAAGATAAACCTTTGCAAACAAATATTTGAGAGATCCCTCTCTGAGAACAGGAGGACTAGATCCTGGAACTCTAAAGATTGGTTCTGATGTTGCCTTGTCTTTTGATTTGCCAAACTGTCAAAACACGGGATACCAACACTACACAATCTCTTCCACTCCATATGGCTTAAGGGAGAGTACATATGATTCTAAAATTATTACGTTGGATGAGTTTCTGCTGCCTAGCCCTATTGAGATGGCATAGCAATCAATCTATCTGACTTGGGAGGCGAATCCGAAATCAACGTCATCAGTTGTTTGGGTTGATTGTTCCTTAGATTTTGGTACTCCATCTGATCCATTTTCCTCAATTTTCAAGATAGATGAGAATATTTTGGAAGCCATGATGTCAGAAGGAGAACCATGTGAACATTGTCATCATCGTTCCAATCTTCCTAATTATGAAGAAAATTGTCTTATTAAGCTATATCACCCATCAATCAAAAATTTCTTTCGAATTCTTTACCTATTAATGCAATCAATTCTGAGCGAAATTTGTCAAATATTGAAGAAACCATTTCTATCGATATTTTGACCAAACCTAGCGTTGTAGAAAATATTCATGTTGGTGTGTCTTGTTCTCCATCAGAACTCGAAACATATCGTTCTCTATTTCATGAATTTTTTGATGTATTTTCTTGGTCTTACAAGAAAATGCCAGGCATAGATACTAGTATTGTTGAACACACTATTAATATGTATCCTGATGTCAAACCGGTGCGTCAACGGCTTCGTCCTGTTCATCCACATAAAGTTGTTTCCATTAAAGCAGAAGTTGAAAAACTTTTCTGTATTGATTTCATTTACCTTGTTCCACTAACTGAGTGGGTTTCCAATTTCGTTCCTGTTATGAAAAAACAAGGAACTATTAGAGTGTGCATCGATTATCAGGACGTCAACATTGCTTGTCCAAAAGATAACTATCCAACTCCCTTTATCGACCAAATTATTGATGATTGTGCTGGATGTGAAATCTTTTCGTTCATGGATGGATTTTTTGGCTATAATCAAATCAATATCCGCCCAAAGGATCTACATAAGACAGCATTAATCTATCCATGGGGCACATTCGCTTATAGGAAACTACCATTTGGTTTAAAGAACGTTGGGGAAACTTTTCAGACAGCAATGGATTATGCTTTCAATGACATCAAGAACATTGTTCAACCTTCTCTAGATGATTTACCCGCGCATTCACGAAATCGGATTGATCACCCAATGCATTTGAGATCCATCTTCTTATGCTCCCAACACTACAAAATATGACTCAATCCACATAAATGTGTTTTTTGTGTTGGTTTTGGTCGTTTTCTTGGATTTGTAGTCTCAAAAGAAGGAATTCAAATCGATCCATTGAAGGTTCATGCCATTCTTGATTTGCCTGCACCATCAAATTTACTTCAGATACAGAAACTTTAAGGAAAGGCTAACTTCCTAAGAAGGTTCATTCAAAACTACACTAAAAAAGCTAAAGGATTTTCTCGACTCTTGAAAAATGGGTTCCCTTCCATTGGGACCAAGTTGCGCAAGCTTATTTTGATGTTGTCAAGGATACTCTTGTTAGAGCGTCATTAATGTATCCCCCTAATTATCATTATGATTATTTCCTATATATCGTCGCAGCTGAAACCTATGGTTTTGGTCCAAGTAGAAGATGGAATTGAACATCCGATCTATTATTTGAGTCATAATCTCAATGATATGGAAGTTAAGTATTCATACGTAGAAAATCTTTCCTTGGCAACTGTTCAAGTTGTAGAAATATTTCGCCACTCTATCCTACTCTGAAAGACCACTATCGTTTCAGATTGCAACCACATGACTTATATCTTATCACGTCAATTTATCGGGGGAAAATATTCAAAATGGATTGTCATTTTGTAGGAATTTGATTTGGAATTCATCAAATCCAAGTCAAAGAAGTCTTTAGCTTTGGCTGAGCTTCTCTGTGACCTTCCCTCTGATATTAATGCAACTATGTCGGAACCATCAATTCCTGACAAGTCTCTGTTTCTGATCGGATCATTTGATCCTTGGTATGGAGATTTCATCATTTATCTCCAAACTCAAAATTTTCGGCCTGATACCTCTCGCTCTGAACAACAACGTATTTGATACCAACCCAAAGATTATCTGATTGTCGGCGATACACTTTATCGTCATGGTGTTGATACTATTTTAAGAAGGTGCCTCACTCATGAGGAGGCTGAAAAGGTTTTAAATGATTGTCATGTTGGGGCTTGTGGTGTAAATTTACCTAGATACGTTACCTCGTAGAAGATACTTTGCACCGGTTACTTTTGGCCTACCATATTTCGCAACTGCATCCTCGCAGTCAAAAGTTTTCATGCGCGCCAGATTTTTTATCGTAAAATCCACAAACCGCTAGCGCAAATGCATAATGTTGTCTCTGTGGGACCATTTTTGAAATGGGGTATTGACTTCATGACCTGTAACCCTTATTCGTATGGGGGGCATGGTTATATTATTGTCGCAGTCAACTACTTTACCAAATGGGCCAAAGCGATGCCTACATTCAACAACACGGGACAGACAACTACATTGTTTTTCTTAAATCATGTTATTGCACAGTTTGGGGTCCCGTGAGCTATAGTTACAGATCATCAGAAGCATTTTCGCAACCACATGATGAGTGAATTAACTGCCAAGTTAGGATTGTCACATGATAATTCTACTCCTTACTATCCACAATCAAATGGAAAAGTTCAGGCTATCAATAAGATTCTTAAACGTATGCTTCAACAAATAATAGAAGTTCATAAAAGAAACTAGCATTTGATCCTGTACTCTGCCTTGTGGGCATACCGAACCTCGGTGACAAATGCAATCGGATTTACTCCCTTTCAATTGGTGTATGGTCTGGAAGCTATCTTACCAATCCAATGTGAAATATCGTCATTAAAACTCGCAATCGACTGGTTACCTGACACCTCAGAAGAATAAGCGCATCTTTTTAACCTCATCCATCTTGATGAAATGCATCATGAAGCCCAATTGGCCAACGAAGTGCATAAGGGATGTATAAAGGTGCAATATGACAAAAATTTCCAGCCTCGCATTTTCTCAGAGGGCGACTTGGTCTTACTTTATGATCAGGAAGTTGATGTAACAGGTACAGGAAAATTTGAGCCATTATGGCATGGCCCCTATATTTTCAAAAGAGTTCTTGCTAAGGGTGCCTATGAGTTAGTTTATTACGATGGAATTCCATTGGCGCAGCCCATAAATGGGTTGTATCTAAAACGTTACTATGCTTAATCATGAGCATAGTAATTTTTTGTATTATATTGTATATATATGTTGTTGATTTGCATTCATTGTCTTAGTTTGTTTTTAGAGTTTTCTTGAAGTTAGTAATCCACTTTACATTTTATCGCAGATGTCTGAATCTTTAGAACCATTCGTTGGATATGTTGATGGTGTTAGTCGTAGTACGCAGAATCTATCCTCTGCAGCGTGGGCCATTTTCACTCTGAACAGCAAGTTAGTGAGCTTTCAAGGGATTTGTATCGGTGGATCGACAAACAATATCATTGAGTATAGCGCGTTGATTGAACTTCTCTCTGATGCCATTTCATTTGGTATTAACCGCATCATCATAAGGTTAGACTCACAACTTGTGGTATTAAAAATTACTAGTGTTCATACTGTTAGAAATCCAACACTGTATATATTGTTCCTAAGAGTTTGACTTTTGGAAAGACACTTTGATTTTATTCAATATCAACATATTTCTAGAATTTGAACACATTGACTAATTCTTTAGCTAATCAAGTTTTAGAAAGACATTTTCAACGCATGTAAGGAAAAAATTCACATCATTGAATGGGATTGCACAATAAACATAAAAAAATACTGAAATCAAATAGATAAATAGTTATAGGTTTTTACAAAAATTTGTGTTCAAGACACATTGGTCATCTGACCTCAAAATGTATGCAAAATGTCAAAAGTAAACTAGTGGTGCTCGCGGTAACATGTTATAGATCTAACTATCCTACGTAGTAACCGCATCTAATGGTTAGGAACACCTATAGTGTGACGCTGCAGTCGCATGGGTAACTCTTTGATCTGACAATCCAAAATCCTGAAGGTCAACCCCTCCATGCGTTGCCGAAGCTCAACTAGAGTCTCAGCCATATCAAGATCCTGAAGGACTGCTCTCCCGACAACCATCTCTGCTAGCTCATCTGCTACACGCTCTGGTTCCTCCACTTGTTGAACTCCACCAACATCTACATTACATCAAACATTTAGTTTAGTCTTAGGAAAACATAAAAAATAAAAATAAAAAACATTGTATAAACCTTAGGAAAATAAAAAACATGGTCAAAATATTCTTACCCATTGCACCCCACTGAGTACCTTCTGGTAAAGCTAAATCTGGATCTCCTCAGAAATCAACGCCTACGTATGCATACTCATCGATGGTGACAATATGTCGTCGAAACCAAGCGAAGAACGCAGTCAAGAACACAATGGTCGATTGACCTGCATGCCTACCCATTAGTTCTACCCATCTTTGCATCCTTGGATCTCTAGGATTAGACACATCCAGTGTCACATGTTGTGGTTGCATCAGTGGAATCCGTTCTAAGGCAAATTATATGAGGATTGAACCATAACTGAAGTTCTTCTTCCTTCCTCTCTTTTCTTTATTCAGTTGTTCTTTTATCTGAGAAGGTACAGCTTCAGACCAGTTGAAGACTATTGGCTCCATACACTCTAGTGTGTACTACATATACAATCTATTCGCTACATGTAGTGTAACGGTGCCAGTAATTTTTGCGATTGTGAAAAAGACAGTTCTCAAAGGAAAATCTCTAACATCCCAGATGTTTATCTTTCCATCTTTTCTAGGCTCTGTGCCTGGATAACAATGTTGCAAAAAATAATAACTCATAGTCTCTCCTCCAACAATAAACCCTAAGAGCGAAATAGAAAAGCCTCTCCTCAACAAACCTGTAAGAAAGTATACATCCTCTATTGTTATGGGAAATACTTGGTTCTTAATATGAAATGCCTTGATAGATAGATCCCATGCTCAAACTAATAATTCCAAGAGTTCTATTTGTTGCCTCATCCCTGACAACCAGAAGTACTTAACAGTCCACAATCTCTTAGGTCTCTTACTGTGCTCGGATCATTTAGGGAAATCATATCCTGTTCTTCATGCTCTCTCTCCCTCCATGTAATCGTCATTGTAATCCAATGAAAACCTAAAATGCAACCATAAGAACCATTAGATTCCATTCAATGCAAAAAACTGGCAAATTTTGGGCATAATGCAAAACACAAAAAAGAATATTGGCCCAACGCAACCTAGGACAAGACACAGTGCATTTTATATGTAGGTAGCCTTCATTTTAGTTGCTATGTAATGCACTTTTCGATGTCCAAGGGTGTGTTACCCTCTTTGGGAGCAGAATTTACCCTAGGGGTCCAAAAACACTAAAAATTTGCAATGAATGGAAATGAAATGATTACTGAATGAAAGAGCAGGTTCATGGCACTAATATGGATCAAACGGTAATGAAATCCATCCACAGAAACAGTCGCAATCAGCAGCTGAAGTTTGGGGGCAAAATCAGGTTCAGAGCTCCAAAATGCAAATGGTAACTATGGAATGGTAAAAATAGATAGTAAAACTCTTTTTAATAGTCATTTAATTGTTTTAAAATCACATTTATTGCTATGACTATGGTTTTATTATGTTTTTATCATGAAACATGTATTTTTAAGCCATTTGATGTTGTTCTGAAAAAATTTTACAACTGATGAACAGATTAGTCGTGCAGATTTATTTCAAGAATGATTTGACCACAAACCATACTTTCTCTCCTTATTTTTCGAGCTTTGTTAAAGAAAAAAAGGATTTGAAGTGCACCTTTATCTCTTTTTCGAGCTTCGATAACAACGAAAAAGGAACCCCTAGAGTCTTCTTTCAGCTCTTTTCAGACTCTGATAATGTCAAAGTATTGTCAAGCACTTGTCTTTTCGAGCTCGTAAAAGTAAATGAATTTATGTCTACTCATTATAAGTTTAACCCTTTTCCGGACTGAGATAGATTATTTACGAGAAAGGAATACCTTGGTCGAACATGGATAAAGAGGTTCTCTCAGATATTATTTTACACTTTTTTCGGATCTGGGCGACAAATTTATGAAAAAGTACTTATGGAGTTTTATTTCGTCCTCTTTTTCAAACTCTCTAAATATGAAAAAGGACTGGGCTGTCACTGTCGTTAAGCTCGTTAAAACATAAAATAGTGACGGGCTTGTTAATCATGGCAAGAATCGAGTTTCATTCATCACTAGACTCATTAAATTATTAAATAGCGATACTTTATTCGCCCTAAGGGTTGAATTATAGATCAATAAAATGTTATCCTCCTCAAGCTTGTTAAAAAATAAAGAGGTGCTGGTCAACAAATGACTGGGGAAAATTTGGGAAAGTGAACAGAATTTTTTACGGTAGCAGGTCGCTCTTGAACATGACACTTCACTCCATCACAGTGACTGTTTGGGTTGGGTAATCTTCTTGACAGTTCATCATACCTTCACTTCAGTTTTGGGTCAATGCTGCCAACTCATCTCAGTCTCGTTGATATGTTCAAGAGAAGTCATCCAATGAATACGCATCCTTCTGCAATACTCATAAACTTTCATTCTCATGACAGTCATCCCTGAACATTACTATATCAAGTCATACCTTTGTCTCCAAAATCAGTAACTCCTATTTCACAATAAGGTGGCTTCCTGTCGACGACAAATAATTATGTAGGAATTTCACTTATAAACATCATATTCTAGTACCATGAGGCTTGTTACAGCATCGACAAGATCCTCGCTTCTGGACTTTTGACCGAAATATTTTTTTATCATTTATTCATGCCTACAAAATGTACTGCAGTACCTTGAGGGCCATTGACATCAATTGATGTTCTCTCGCATTTGTTAACATCTCACATCATTGGCTGGAAATCAAATGATGTCTTTCCATGTTTGACTATAAATCATATATTCGCATGGCTAGACTTGTACCTGAATGATCGAGTGAACGAGGTAAGAAGACCCCGGATCTAGTTTCAGCCATCCGGGCTACGATTTCAGGATTTTTGTACACATCATATGTACGATGACCTTACATACAGATTGTCATCCGAACATGGGCCTATATCTATAGGCATGTCTGTATTGGGAAACATTCCAACGTAGACGACTTTCTGAATTATGTACATGTTATTATAAATTTTATGTGTTGAGCATGGGAATGCCTTCCCTCAGCAATTATGATCAAGAGGATATATCATGATGTAATGTATTTTAAGGTTGATGCAGGTCGCCACTCCGCTTCATCTCCATCTCATCACAATGTAAAGCATCTCAATCAAAATATTGTTATTATTATTATGACTTCATGCTTTAGGGGGGAATTGTTATAGGTCAATTTGGGCACCATTCCCAATGACCTGGTTAACTAGAAATCATCTACATAACCAATGAATATGGTCTATCATCCCCTATAATTTCAGTTGCTATATGCCCTAAGACAAAGGATAAGACAAATCATCCGTGACTTTCATTTGCAAAGGTTTCCAAGATTTGAAATTTATAATATATCATATGAGTGATCACCATTGCTACCTCTAAAGGGACTAAGTGTGTTGCATATGCAAGTAACCCCACTCAAGGGTGCTCTGCAAAGCACTTCCCGACACTCAAGGGTGCATTGGTCACATTGGGAGTGAAATTTTCATTGTTCTGGAATCTCCACTTGGCCAGTGCCTTCTAGAAGAGTTCACATGTGTCAAAATTCAAATCCATGTTTCCATTTGACACCTATGAGACTGGGAACATGTCTTGCCTATTATTATAAATTCATTGATTGTAAAACTACCTTCAGCTCGTTTACAAATTGAGCACAGATTTCAGTGCTTGGTAGAAAATAATTTGAGTAGAGAAATGTTGGTGGAATTTCAATTGAGGAAATGATTTGAGTGACATGCTGCTGGAGAGATGTGCATTGCGATGAGGTTTGGATACTGCTGGAGATGGTGACACTAAATCAATCACTAGGTTGTAACCTCCCTGTTTGGTCAATTTAGTGTGTCCTAAATTGCTGCATTTAATTTGTCAATCCAGGATTCGTAAGTTGATGAAGTGCGGCGCACTATATGTGCAAGATAACCTATTTCTTAACTTTTTGTCGTTTTTGGTTTTCTAAGATGAAATGGAAATTCTAAAATGAAAACAAGTATGGTTATGTTTGTTCAAGGAAATGATATCCTCTATAATGATTTACCAACTTGAAACTTAAAAAGGAATTTGAAACTTACAGTGACAAAACTTGAAAGGAAATGAAAATATGCTGCTGAAATGAAAAGATGCTGCTAGTCTAATGAATCAAAACAGTGAACTAGTGAGCATGAAACCAAACTATTCTTGCTGTTGTCTAAACACAAAATAAACTATGCTGAAAGAAATCCAAAAGTTGCAATAAAGTAAATCTAAATCAAATTACATCAACTTGTCTTCTGATCCCTCATCATTAGTCCAGCTATGATTTTCGGAAGTAACCATAAACAACTTGAGTAACTGATATCTAACTTGCATAAAGTAAACTAATATCAAACCATACATTCATAATTCAATCCCTCACCATCAGTCCAGCTGTGGCTTTCGGAGGTAACTGAAGATGTCATGCACAATTTAATATATATCTAATTTTGCAAAAAGGAAACTAATACCAAACTACACATTTCATAATACAATCCCTCACCATCAGTCCAGTTGTGGCTTTCGGAGGCAACTGAAGATGTTATGAGCAGTTTAATATATCTAAATTTGCAGAAAGGAAAATAATACTAAACTACACATTTCATAATACAATCCCTCACCATCAGTCCAGCTGTGGCTTTCGGAGGCAACTGAAGATGCTATGAGCAGTTTAATATATCTAAATTTAACTACTGAAACAATTAAGCAAAACTGAGTTAAACAAAGCAATACTGAAATGAAACAGAAACTAAGAAAAACACATTAGCAGCAGAATAATGTTAATTCCATGTCATTAGTCAAAAAGCTATGAAAATGCCCGGGCTGCCTATCTATAACCTGAAACAAGAACACTGATCAGTGATTAACAACATAAAACATGAAAGACAGAAGTGAAATGGAAAGCATGAAAGTTTATAAACAGAAATGAAGCATATATACCATGAAAGATGTAATGTATAAACATGCGAATGGATTATGGCACAATGAGCTTTAAAGAAATAAAACAAGAACTATACACTAATGCACAAAACCTTAGCTGAGAAGGGGCCCTCTACACCAGCCTTGGCAACAATCTTCAAGTACGAATTACGTTGGAAAACATATTCTTCTTATATTAAAATGTAGTCATAACAGTAAGGTAGTATTACGGCTCAAAGGCAGTGTAATTACATTACAGAGCAGACTAATAAAAGATAACAGAGACTAATCGAGACTAACTCTATATGCGTATGCAAACGCATTATATATAACAAAAGAAATATAATTGTCTCCTAAAGTTTATGCTGGTGGAGAACACGTAGACCATTACGTCCACGGATCTAGGATCATGGCCGTATTGGAAAGTAAATCTATGAGGAGTGGATGCTTTAATTCGGCTATGGAGCCATGTACAGATGTCGACTTGTCCTCCGCAAGCTCAGAAACGGCCATATGAACCTTTACGTGACACGAAACAGAGTCATGTCACCGTGAGACTCTATGGTTGACTTCCATGTGGACGCCTTTGACCGCGGCTTCTTTAGATGAGTTTGCTCGAAACAATAGGACACGAACCATGTCCACATCATTTCTGACTTGCCCATGTGGCTCGTTTTTCCTGTAGACACCTGTAACATAGAGTTTCACAAAATAGCTGCGGAAAGTTGCAGCAGCTGCGGAAAGTGGCAAGATTCCGCAGCTAAATGAACAAAATCTAAATCAAACAACAGACACAAAAATATAGTTAAAAACCATGTTAGATGCTCTTTTGCAATTAACATACAATGATATTGACAACTTGGGAGGCTCAGGTGAGTGAAAAAGGTATAGAAAAGTGTATGGAAAAGATGCAGAATTGAGACTCAACATACCCCCACTGTGAAGGTGTTGCATGTCCTCATGCAACCAAAATTTTGATATTCCTTCCTTAGTTCATATGCCTTGACACTTCAGCCAGCACGTCTAATCCTCTCCTCCTCTTCCTTGGAGCTGCCAACATTCTGGGTTTCTTCATTAAGCACCTAAATTTGATATTAACCAGTGTTCTGCTCAACTTCTGGCATTTCCTTTTCAATTTCTTGTTCTTTTTCTGCCATATTCCTAGATGTAACATGGTATTATCATGGATGATTTTGTCCAGTTTGCCTTGTTCTTTCAATGTCTCATTTTCATTTTTGATGTGCCTATTTAAAAGCTATAGCTCAAAGACTTCATGTTTTAGTGATTGGACTAAATCATCCTGTACTGTATGAGGCTGAATGGACAAAGTACTGGGACCTGTAGCTGCCTTTTCCAAAGATTCTATATAGTCATATACTTCCTGCTGCTTGGGGTCTATATCAGGTGTCATTTTTATTGGGTTGTCCCCAAAATACCGTGAAGGAGAGTTATCTTCAAAATCTGGCTGAGAAGGGCTCACATCAACATCTTGCTGAGAATGGGATGGAGTATGTTCAATGTCTGACTGAGAATGAAATGAACCAGGTTCACTAACTGACTGAGATGGACTATGGTCAGCTGGGGACTGTTCAGATGTCTCCTCTCCTAAATCAATGAAATGAGGACCCTTAATTTGCGTTTTCCTCAATTTCCCCTTAAGTCTGCTGCTTCTTCTCACACGCTGTGGTACACTATCCTTTTGTTTTTGTTTTCCTTTCTCTGTCTTCTTGGCCATAGAGGATTGTTTTTGAAGATAAATTAATCTTTCAGATAACACTTGGTGATCTTCTTCTTCGGAAGAAGGGGTTTTATGTATAGCCTCAATAGTTTTTCTCTCTTTTGGTGTTATTGGCTTCTTACCCTTGATTTCTTTCTTCTTCCTCTTTGACAGTCTCTCTTCCCTATCAGTTCTTTCAATTGTAGTAGTAGGAGTATTTTGGATTTCATCAATTGTTCTTTTTCTCCTACTTCTTCTTGTTGTGATACCTTCAGGAATTTCTTGAGTAGGAGTAATTTGGGTTTCATCATTTATTCTTTTTCTTCTACTCCTTCTTGTTGTACTACCTTCAGGAATTTCTTGAGGTTCCTCAAAGAAATTTCTAACCAGAAATTGTTCCCATGTGTCTTTCTTTTCCTTTAACTCCTTTTCAATCAAAATTTTTACAAGGCCGTGGTGATATAGATGGGGTTCTACATCTCCTAAATGTTTCTGAATAGTCACGGACATTTTCTTCAAACTATTGAATAGAAAATATGGGAGATTGAAAGTTTGATTATCTAGAAAATTCATCAATAACCTGGTATGGTACATATACATGGACCCAAAATGGCCTTCACATGTAATTAATTTCTGAACAACTAGCAGTAAATTAGCCCATTCCTCTTTCAATGCATGCACAGGAATTCCTCTTTTAAAAACAGTTATGTCCATACCTTGGTTTCGTAAGATTGTTCTCCATGCTTCATCACTGATGCTTTTATTCTTAAACCAACGCTCACCCTCCTGAAGAAGTTTCGTGGCTGTCGCTATAGATGCTTCATTGACCGCAAACTTAAGGTCTCCAATCTCTGCTTCCAAGCCATAAAACGACCTTGTGAATGCCTTCGTGACTTCTTTATGATAACCTCTGAATTTCTGGATAAACCGCAGCCAATTTGCTTTCTGCAATATATCCCTTACTTGCGGATATCCCTCCATAAACTTAGGTCCTTCCGGTTCTGCTCTTAGCAATTTTCCCATTCTTCTTTTCTGCTCTTCACAAATTTTCCTGCGTGAGGGTTTAATGGAAACAGAACGGTTGAATGCACAGAGATGAGCACAATGACTGTGGGTAAATGTTAGAGAGTGGGTATACAGATTATAACGTAATAGAGAGCGGAATGGAGTGAACAGAACAAAGAGGGATTTTCGTGAGCACAACAGAGAGCACGACAGAGAGATTAACAGAGTATAACACATCCGGCAGCGTTTTGAATTTTGGTGGCTGCACAATAAATATGAGCACGTTTCAACAACGGTTATGGATTTATGCGGCTGTAAGAGTCCGTGGTCAAATCAAATACGTCTCATTGTCACCGGTGGAATATTGGAACATGAGTGAAGATCAGGGGTTTTAATGATGGAACCATTTGAGAATGAATGCGAGAGGATGATATGGAGATCGTGAAAGGTTACGAAATTGTCAATATAATCATTGCACATAATGGATAGAGCTTATGGTTCAGAACTATATAAAAATGTGTTTTTCAATGCTATTTGAAATAAATTTTATTCATACCTTTGGAATCTTTGCCTTTTCCCTTGGTCTTCAACTAATTGCTCTTCATTGGTGTCTTGAATGCTCCATGTCTTCATTTTTTTATCCTCTCACCTGCATTTTATTTCATGATTATGGAAATAACATCTGGCTGTACATTCTTTTGAAAAAAGAGTTGTAGCTGCGGAATCTGCTTCTGGCTGCGGAAACTGGAGTCAGCTGCGGAAACAGATGTCAGCTGCGGAAACTGACACAGCTATTACTTGGATGAATGGAGATGAACAGATGACAAATGACCAGATGGAAATGGTCATGAAAAAGATTTTTATTGATGAAATGGATAAAAATGAAGTGGAATGGAGTGAAATGAAGTGAAATGAAATGGAATGAAGTGGAATGGAATGGAGTGAATGGTCACAAAACTTGTGAAATGAAAGAGAGATTTTTTTATTTTTTTTGGAAAATATAGAGTGTCAGGTGTTCCTGATTTTCACCCTATATTTTCTGTATAAGACTGCCAATCAGTGATTGGTTTTCAGGCTTATCCCTTCTTCTTCTTCTTCTTCTTCTTCTTTTTAACTGAAAAGAACAAAAGCTAGGCTGGTGGAGAAGAAGAATTCTTCTGTACCAGCCTGATTGCAGAACTTTCTTGAAACATTTTGACAAAATCCTCTTTTGAGAGTGGCTTATGATAAACTTTCAATCTATGGCCATTCACAATAAGAGGAGTTTGAAACTCATCAATGGTCTTGATTCTTAGCGCTCCATTGCTAAAGATCTTGTCAATCTCATATGGCCCAAGCCAATGAGTCTGAAATTTTCCTTGGAAATCTTTAAACTTGGAATCAAATAACAATGCCCAATCTCCTTCTTGAAACTTCTTCTCTTTGATGTCCTTGTCATGCCATTTAGCTCTTTGATATTGAACTAGATCAGTTCTTAAAATTTCTAACTTGTCTGATCTCATCTAGCTCATTCAACTGCTCCATTCTATGCTTTTGGGCTTCTGATAAGTCCATCCCCAACTGAACTGCTATCTTGAAGGTCTTGACTTGGAACTCAATGGGGAGCAAGACTTCTTTCCCATAAACAAGTTCATAGGGAGAATGTCCTGCTGTATTTCTCCATGTAGTTATGTAGGCCCACAAGGCTTCAGAAAGCCTTTCTGCCCAATCTCTTCTATGTAGATGAACAGTTTTGGTGATGATACTTTCAAGAACTTTGTTTGTAGACTCCACTTGACCATTTGCTTGCGGATGGTAAGGAGTAGATCTTCTGTGCTTGATTTTGTATTCTTCCATCAATTTCTCCACCAAATTGGATGTGAATTGGCTTCCCTGATCTGTCACAATTTCTCTTGGAACACCAAAGCGAGTAAAAATATCCTCATAAAGAAAATGAACAACTGAATTTTCAGTAGCAGATACTAATGCTTTTGCTTCTACCCATTTAGTAACATAATCAGTACAAACCAATATATACTTCTTTTGCTTAGATGGTGGATTAATAGGTCCAATGAAATCTAAAGCCCATTTTTCAAAGGGTTCAATGAGTACCTGTGTTTGCAATGGCATTTCATTTGAAAGGGTAGGTTTCCCTACTCTTTGGCAGCCGTCACACCTTTTGACATATTGTTTTGCATCTTTGAAGAGGGAAGGCCAATAATATCCTAAAGAGAGGATTTTATAGGCCGTCCTTTTGTCTGCAAAGTGTCCGCCGCATGGTTCATCATGACATGCCTTAAGAATATCAGGCATTTCATCTTCCCCGACACATCTTCTGATCACAAGATTTGGCCCTGTTTTAAACAATTCGTTAGAAATCCATGAATATTTTGAACTCTCCTGAATAATTTTTCGTTTTTCACTTGGAAATAAATGTGAAGGCAGTTTCCCTGTAACCAAATAGTTAGCAATATCCGCATACCAAGGAGTCTTAATAGTTACTGCAAACAAGTATTCATCAGGAAACTTATCCTCTACAGGAGAATCTTCTTTAGTATTCTGAATCCTAGACAAGAAATCAGCTGCTGTATTTTTTTTTCCTGGTCTATCCAACACAGTAATATTGAATTCTTGCAAAAGTAAGAGCCATCTTGTCACTCTGCCATTAGTAACAGGTTTGTTCATTAAATATCTAATTGCAGAATGGTCAGTATGAATAAAAGTTTCATAGCCTATTATGTAATGTCTAAATTTATTAATTGCATGAAAAATAGCTAAAAACTCTTTTTCAGTCACAGTATAGTTCAACTCTGTGGGAGTCAAATTTTTACTGGTATAATAAATGGCATAAGGAACTAAATCTTTGTGACCCAACACAGCTCCTAGAGCTGTATCTAAAGCATCCGTAGAAATATGGAAAGGGAGTTTCCAATTTGGTCCTCTCAAGATAGGTGCTTCAGATATTCTTGTTTTCAAAGTTTCAAAAGCTGATTGACAATCAAGATCCCATTTGAATTCACAATCTTTTGTAAGCAATTTGAAGAGTGGAGATGCAATTTTAGTGAAGTTTTCTATAAATCTTCTATAGTAACCAGTAAATCCTAGAAAACTTCTAACATCTCTTTGACAATTTGGAATAGGCAACTTGGATATGACTTCAACTTTTGATCTATCAACCTTAATCCCATCTCCTGAAATATGATGTCCTAAAACAATCCCTTCAGTAAACATCATAAAGCATTTTTCATGGCTTAATGAAAGGTTTGTTTCTTTTCATCTTATAAGGACTTTTTCCAAATTTTCTAATGCCTCTTCAAATGAATTACCATAAACTGTAAAATCATCCATATAAACCTCTACACAATCATGGATTAGATCAGAAAAAAATCCTAGTACTGCTCTTTGGAATGTTGCAGGTGCATTACATAACCCAAAAGGAAGCACTTGGTAGGAAAAATTTCCCCATGGACAAGTAAATGTGGTCTTATCTTGATCTTCAGGTGCTACCTGAATTTGATTATATCCATTAAAACCATCCAAAAATGAAAAGTACTTTTTACCTGCTAATGTGTCTAATACCTGATCGATAAAAGGCAAAGGAAAGTGATCCTTCAAAGTTGATTTGTTCAATTCCCTGTAATCAATGCATACCCTCAATTTACCATTCTTTTTAGGTACTATAACCAAAGGAGAAACCCATCGGCAATCTGAAATTGGATAAATGAAGTTTACATTGAGAAGTTTTTGGAGCTCTTCTTTCACTATCTCCCTAAGATTTGGATTCATCCTTCTTTGAGGTTGTCTGATTGGTCTACTGTTTTCCTCAATATAGATGTGATGGCTGCAAGTCTTAGGATCAATACCTTTCATGTCAGTATACTCCCATGCAAATGCAGTAGAATGTTTTTGCAAGATTTTGGTTAGTTCTTCTTGTTGTGACTTTTCCAAATGTTTGTTGATATTCAATGTTTTTCCTGGAAAAATCTCAATAGTAGAACTACCAAACTCTTTCATAGAGTAAAGAGACATTTGTCTTGATGATAAATATTCTATGTCAGATTCCAACTGAAATTGTGTGGGGTCATATTCTGAAGTTACTTCAAAATTTTCTAATGTGTTCAGAATTTGACTATCCTCACTAATCTCAGAAATGGTAAAGACAGGTTGTATAGTGATCTCATCATCGACCCATTCATTGTCTCCTATTTCTGTAATTGCTCTTGCGGGAGGATACAAATTGAATTTCTTTGTCGAATTACCATTAGAAATGTACATGTCTCCAGATCTACAACTAATAAAGGCATCAGCTGTGGCCAGCCAAGGTCTTCCTAAGATAATTGGATGTCCTCCTAGATTACTTTTGGGAGTCAAAATCATAAAGTCTACTGGATATTCCCAAGAATCTAAGGAGACTAAAATATCTTCTAATACACCATCTGGTTTAATAACCGATCGATCTGCAAGTTGCAATAAAGTAGGTGTAAAAAGAAGGTTAGGAAGTTTTAACTGTTCCATAGTCTGTCTACTCATAATGTTGATAGCAGCCCTAAGTCAATCAATGTGTTTGGAATTTCTATCCCATTTATATGTGTCTTGACAATTGGACTTCCTGGATCTACATACTTCTGCATGGTAATTTTTTCCATCATAATATCTGCAATTTTTCCTACCAGGTGGATTCTTCTTGTCTTTTAGTTTCCTTCCTGGTCTTTTGAAACTCAACTCCTTGTCATAGTTAGGCAACAAAATTTGTTTTTCCACCCCCTTGTCAATTTGTAGTCTTTTAGGAAAAGGAGGTGTAGATAAATATGTAGGTTGCTCAACTATAGGAGTTGTGGGTGTTGTCTTTTCTTTTTCTTTTTGCATGCTTGGATTTTGAAGAGATGCTTCCTCAGAACCCTTATTGACTTGAAGAGAATCCTCCTCAGAGGTATCTTGTTCTTGGATATCTATAGAAGGTTTTTCTAAAACTCTACCAGATCTGAGTTGTACATCGTTGAGAGGAACAATCATATAGGTAGGAAATTGTTGTCCTTCTACCATGTAAGTATTTTGAGGATTCTTATTGTTAGGATTTGGCAATGGCTGAGCTGGAAGTTGATTTGTCTTTTTTTGGTATGGAAGCATGAGTTGAGGATTTGGATTTTGTTGAGAAGGTTGTTGTTGTGGAAATGGCAATGAAAGTTGTGGATTTGGGTTTGGAAGTTGTGGAGCTTGTTGATTTTGAAAAGATGGAGGATATTGATAAAATTGAGTAAATCTCCCATAAGGATTTTGCATCCCTTGTACCCATGGCTAATATGAATTTTGATGTTGAGGCCAAATTTGTTGCCAAGGATTCCAACTTGGTGGGGTTTGAAAATTCATAGGGTTGTTAAACCCTTGCCCTGCCAAGGTCTTCTTGCAACAAAACAGAGAGATTCTACTGAATTTGGGTCTTCTTGAAAGACAGCTTTGAGTCCAGGAATTGAAGGACAATCCTTGATCTCATGATTCTCTGAGCAAATCATACATGTTTCTACAACTTTTGCATCCAAGGGACATTCCCTTAAAGCATGTTTCTTCCTACTTTTTGGACAAAAGATGGCTAAAGCGTATGTTTCTGCTTTTTGCTTGTTTTGGATTTAAAGGGTGTCTAGTTGTTCACTAAGGCTCCCTAAGATATCAGTTTTGAACTCATCAAGCATATTACCAATCTCTGCCCTACTTACTGATCCAGTTGCAGATTTGTTAGCCCTAATAAGAGAAGGATCCCTAGGCCCTTTTCCTTTTTTAGATTTTCCTCTTGAGAGATGGACACATAGTTCTGTTATGTCACGAAGTGGAAGTTGAGAAATGTCTCCTTTCCCCATCATGTTTAAAATATCTATCCATTCATCTCTAATGGCTTTTAATATGAGGGCTTTCAAGGTTTCATCATCTAAGTTGCTCATCTTTGCTATTTTCAAGTTGTATTGAAATCTTTCAAGTAAGTCTTCCAAATTTTCATCTTCTTTTTGCATCATCTTGAATACCTCATCCTTGTGATTGGTGGGCATACAATAGTCCAAATATCTATCCAAAAAATTTTGTTTCATATCATTCCAAGTCCTAATAGATTGAGTGGCTAATCCCATGAACCATTTCAAAGCAGATCCCTTCAAAGTTGAAGGAAACAGTTTGAGTTTTTGAGAGTCTTCCATATAATCATAGGTTCGGCACACAACTTCAAACTCAAACAGAAATGTTTCAGGATCCTCACTTCACAATCCATAAAATTTAGGGAGAACAGATGGTGAGATATTTTTCATCGTTGCATGAGTTTCCTCATCAACTATAGGGAATCCAAACAAGTTGTTTCCTTCCCTATTTCTACCTCTACCTCTACATCCATCTATTACTTCCTCTGCCATGATAGTTTCTTTAGATTCCTTAAAGTCCTCTAGTTCTTCTACCAAGGGAGGATGAGAGAGAGTCTCTTTGTTTTCTAAATGGGATTGAGTAGATGGTATAGGAGAATCCTCTAATTCAGCTGCTCCTTGAGTTCCAAAAATCTTAAGGCTAGGGGTAGATGGTGGTGAATCTGGTCTATGCCTTGAAGAAGATGGAATTGTGAAAATCGAACTCTTGGCTTTAGCTATAAACCTTCCCCTAGAATCTCTTGCTCTATGCATGTCATTTTTTTAGTTTTTTTTTTAACAAAAGTTGGGCTAATAATTCCCTTTCTGATCTTCCAGATCACACTAGGTGCAAGAAGAGAGCATACTTAAGAAATTACTAAACCAATAACTCTCTTTTCTGATCCTCCAGATCACACTAGGTGCAAGAGGAGAGCATACTTCAAGAAGTTATCAAGTTTTCCCTTCTTTAATGATTTTATGTTTTTTTTTTTTAAGAAATTGGCTACCTAGTTACACTTCCCCGGCAACGGCGCCAAAATGTTTGGTCAATTTAGTGTGTCCTAAATTGCTGCATTTAATTTGTTAATCCGGGATTCGTAAGCTGATGAAGTGCGGCGCACTATATGTGCAAGATAACCTATTTCTTAACTTTTTGTCATTTTTGGTTTTCTAAGATGAAATGGAAATTCTAAAAATGAAAACAAGTATGGTTATGTTTGTTCAAGGAAATGATATCCTCTATAATGATTTACCAACTTGAAACTTAAAAAGGAATTTGAAAATTACAATGACAAAACTTGAAAGGAAATGAAAATGCGCTGCTGAAATGAAAAGATGTTGCTAGTCTAATGAATCAAAACAGTGAACTAGTGAGCATGAAGCCAAACTATTCTTGCTGCTGTCTAAACACAAAAGAAACTATGCTGAAAGAAATCCAAAATAGCATCAAAGTAAATCTAAATCAGATTACATCAACTTGTCTTCTGATTCCTCATCATTAGTCCAGCTATGATTTTCAGAAGTAACCATAAACAACTTGAGTAACTGACATCTAACTTGCAGAAAGTAAACTAATATCAAACCATACATTCATAATTCAATCCCTCACCATCAGTCCAGCTGTGGCTTTCGGAGGTAACTGAAGATGTCATGCACAATTTAATATATCTAATTTTGCATAAAGGAAACTAATACCAAACTACACATTTCATAATACAATCCCTCACCATTAGTCCAGTTGTGGCTTTCAGAGGCAACTGAAGATGTTATGAGCAGTTTAATATATCTAAATTTGCAGAAAGGAAACTAATACTAAACTACACATTTCATAATACAATCCCTCACCATCAGTCCAGCTGTGGCTTTCGGAGGCAACTGAAGATGTTATGAGCATTTTAATATATCTAAATTTAACTACTGAAGCAAATGAGAAAAACTGAATTAAACAAAGCAGTACTGAAATTAAACAGAAACTAAGAAAAACAAATTAGCAGCAGAAAAATGTTAATTCCATGTCATTAGTCAAAAAGCTATGAAAATGCCCGGGCTGCCTATCTATAACCTGAAACAAGAACACTGATCAGTGATTAATAACATAAAACATGAAAGACAAAAGTGAAATGGAAAGCATGCAAGTTTATAAACAGAAAGGAAGCATATATACTATGAAAGATGCAATGTATAAACATGTGAATGGATTATGGCACAATGAGCTTTAAAGAAATAAAACAAGAACTATACACTAATGCACAAAACCTTAGCTGAGCAGGGGCCCTCTACACCAGCCTTGGCAACAATCTTCAAGTACGAATTACATTGGAAAACAGAGTCTTCTTATATTAAAATGTAGTCATAATAGTAATATAGTATTACGGCTCAAAGGCAGCGTAATTACATTACAGAGCAGACTAATAAAAGATAACAGAGACTAATCGAGACTAACTCTATATGCGTATGCAAACACATTATATATAACAAAAGAAATATAACTGTCTCCTAAAGTTTATGCTGGTGGAGAACACGTAGACCATTACGTCCACGGATCTAGGATCATGGCCGTATTGGAAAGTAAATCTATGAGGAGTGGATGCTTGAATTCGGCTATGGAGCCATGTACAGATGTTGACTTGTCCTCCGCAAGCTCAGAAACTGCCATATGAACCTTTATGTGACACGAAACAAAGTCCTGTCACCGTGAGACTCCATGGTTGACTTCCATATGGACGCCTTTGACCGCGGCTTCTTTAGATGAGTTTGCTCGAACCAATAGGACACGAACCATGTCCACATCATTTCTGACTTGCCCATATGGCTCGTTTTTCCTGTAGACACCTGTAACATAGAGTTTCACAAAATAGCTGCGGAAAGTTGCAGCAGCTGCGGAAAGTGGCAAGATTCCGCAGCTAAATGAACAAAATCTAAATCACACAGCAGACACAAAAATATAGTTAAAAACCATGTTAGATGCTCTTTTGCAATTAACATACAATGATATTGACAACTTGGGAGGCTCAGGTGGGTGAAAAAGGTATAGAAAAGTGTATGGAAAAGATGCAGAATTGAGACTCAACACTCCCCTTCTATCCATTAATAAAGATTGGTGCATACTTTCCCACATATGTATATGTATAAGATTCTGTCTTTCATATTATGAATTCTTATTTGATGCATATTGTTCATGTTTTATTGATTTAACTGAATAACTTAAATAGACATCTGTATTATTGCTATATTTTGTTGTTTAGTGTTCATCTTTGTAAGAAACATTTTGGTGATCTAGCTTAGATTTGAAGCTACAACAAGAGCAACAGAAGGCGAATAGGAAGCACTTGGACTCCAAGTAAGTTCTTTGATCTATTCTGTGTGTCTATTTATTGTTAGGAAAAGTAGTTGCAAAGCCTTTAACCTGTTTTTCTAGATGAGCACTACATCTAGGGAAGAATGTTTTATCCGTAACCCATAATTTCACATAACAACGACTTCGGGAAAAGCAGCCATGAAATCTACATGACTGGCGAAGAGATTTTTTTCCAAACACGGAATCGCAATTACGACACCCCACTAGACACCAATACATCAAGGGCAAGAACTAGTGCACCGACTACACCTTTGACAATTTCAAAGATGCCTATCAAACAATTGCCAAAGATGGTGAAGGGACCCAATAGGCGAGTAAGAAACTACTCCAAAGTGGCCCATAATTATAGCTTCATCGACGATTTAGCACAATCTCTCGCTGTTATGTCAAATTTGGAAGTATTACAGTCATGCCCAAAACAATGGAAATCCCTACTTTCCACATTAGGCGCAATCGACCCTACTGATACACACCTAATGGATTTTGACTTAGACAAAGCCACCCCCAGGCTTCCTTCCATGGTCGCCTTCCAGATACCAGTGTCGGTCCAGAATATCATAATTCATTGATGTGTCATTGATGAGGGTGCATCCATGTGCATCATGTCAAAAAAAAATTGGTATAATTTAGGGTCTCTCGAACTAAAACCCTCAGTCATTACACTTAGAGCATACGACGGTCGTCCATCAACCCCTGTCGGCCTCTACCAAAATGTCCTAGTATCCTTAGCCAGAAAGACAGTCCACATAGACATTGAAGTCTTGGACGCTCACTTGGACTACAATATACTCCTTGGGTGGAGTTATATGTACGCCATGTCAACCATAGCCTCCTTCGTCTTCCGCATCATGACGATCCCCCACGAGGACCGCATCATTATTTTAGACCAATTGACGCATAGCGAGAAAAGACCCCTAACAAAGACTGATGTAATTCTACCCTATGAAGATACATCCTCGGATGCTCTCTCACGGTACCAAGAATATGGCCCTGGCCAATTCAAACCGTCGTTCATTCTAGGTTCATTCCTAGGATATCCGCCCATAATCCCTGAGTCATCACCCGATGTCACAGGGGCTCCGGTGTGCATGATGTCCACATCAAGCGTTGAAGCTAATTAGGACATGAAAACAAGCAGTAATGGCACCAATTCATCCACCACGACAGCTTCTCTAGCCTACGCTGCCTCACAAACCCCTTTCCTCTACCCCCCAGCTAGTTTCATCTCCCATCTAGTTTTTGGCAACACTGGTACTACCAAACATATCATTGGAAATACCAGTTTGGTACCTCATTCCCCCTGCGAGAATAAGATCCACCCACGTCACTGCTATAGGGTTGAAGCCCCTCAGTCCCGAGGAGGCCCCACCCATCCAAGAAATGGTTGAAACTAACCCTGCAAAGGAAATTTCCATTGCAAAACTGGTGATCACAGCTAAGAAAACTGAGAAAAGAGGAAAGAAGATGGTGACCCCCACAGTACAACAAGAATCACCAATTTTCACCATATGCAACATAATAGGTCACCCTACCCATATATGTCTAGATCTGGATGAATTAAAACCACTCCTCGGTTCTAAGACAGACATCGCAACGCTGCATTCCCAAAAAAAGGAACCTACCACCAAAGGTAAAGGCAAAGCATTGCGTATCAATCACGCATGCGCCCTCTGCAGCAACTACAAGTACTATACCCATCATTTCCCAGATATCCCATGATATAGGGATGCCTTACACGTCATCGAGTGATCCTATCAAGAGGATCCCTCCACCCGGGCATCTAGAGATAAACCTCGCACTATCTTGTGCCTACAGGAGGAATAGCAGTCACTAGAAAGATATCCATTTTTCCCACTTCCCCCCAAGCCACCATACACCAACCAGGGACAGGGGAACCTGGTTTCCTCATCCTCTTTAGTTATCACACACGTCAATTACTATAGATGGTTTGATCGAGTCTTTGACCCAAGGTCACCTAGGCTGTAGTAATCTGTATTCGGGGAGTTGCCAAGCGTGTTGTCTATTGCAGACGATTTCATACGAGTCTTTAACCCAAGATCACCTAGGCAGCAGTAACACCCATGATACCAAGGGAGTTACTAGGTAGGTAGATTCTGTAGATGGCTTTATCAGGTCTTCGACCCTAGATCTCATAGGCAGCAGTAACACCCAGGTAGGTAGATTGTCCAGACGGCTTGATTGGATCTTTTACCCAAGATCACCTAAGCAGCAATAGTACCATGCACATCAATCCTGCAAACTATTTGATTGGGTATTTTTCCCAAGATCACCTAGGTAGCAGTATTACCATGCACGTCGATTATCTAGAAGGCTTGATCAGGTCTTTGGCCAAAAAACACCTAGGCAGCAGTAATCAATACCCTGGATACTCATACGATTCTACTCAGAATGTATCACAACCTAGCTATCATGAAAGTCACCCCGGCACTCATATACCAACTAGGGACAAGGGAACCGATATCCCCTATTCCCTACACAGAATGGACCACTGGCATAATGTGATGCACCGGTCAATCTTCTACAACCCTTCCTAGGCTCATCAGCAACCATATAACCAGAAGAATTATGAAAATCCTCCAAATGCTGCAAAAAGAAGCCGAGAAACAAACAAAAGGGAGATCTTGGATAGGGGGCAGTAACCAGCAATGCCCCCTATGATCTCAGTCTTGGGGCAACCCCAAATGAAATCAAAACTAGGAGCCAAGTAACAACTCCGAAGGGAAAACTGGAGATTAGAGATCTTATCACCAGACCGAAAGTAGCATTGCGATCAGCACTCCATAACAAACAGAGGCGATGCCACACATTCGCACTCCCAAAAAAATTAATTTTTCAGCGCCGATAGGTATGCCCTCTCTCATCTTCTTTTTTAAAGATCGTGACTTTCAATAACATTTGATAAAGAAGATGCTTTCACTTGAGGTAGTTGTTTTTGAAGGAAAATCCAGCAAACCACCCACAACTCCATCTACTGAAAGTTCCAGAGCAGGTATCATTCTACCCCCAGCATGATAGAGTCCCAGTAAACTCTACATATCCTGACATCATTTCTCCATCAGAACTCAACCATAGGGTCCTCATATCCGACTGTGTTTATCATCACCTTATCCTACACATGATAAACATCCTCGTTGGTCGATAGAGCCTCCAATCCATGGCGCTCGTCATCCACAGTAGACCATATATCACAGCAAAGCTGACGCCATGTCCATACCACTTTAGTCTGGGAAGCACCTCATGCCCATCCATTCACCATGCATAAGGTCAAGTTTTACCATACATAATAAAACCCCCTTCTCGGATGACCAGGTTGTACAAGCAGATCAAAAGCGCACTACCGCGCCTTGCATTTGTCCCACCATACCTCCACTAACATAGTCCCATCTGCGATAATTTTTCATCCGCTTCGTCAACCCCACACGTGAGACCAACCAATGGGACCCCCACCCTCAGTAAAAAACCTTCCTCACAGCATCAATGAGCGAACACTTTCATGTTTTGGGGTACCCGTCTCTGTGTTTTGTACAAACCAAACCCCATTATTTTATTCTTTTGGTAAGTGTAAAAAGACTGTGAATGGTGCACTGCGTCCCCCCACCCTCTCATCCATATTTTTACCCCATGGCAGCAGTCCCTGAACACCCTTGGTCGGATTATTACACCCCCATGCACAAGCCACCATGACATTCATAGCCAATTTATACCCACCCTGGAAGTCCTACCGACTCTAGGGATTTCCCCTCAGAAATGACTATGACTGCTGCCAAGCTGCTTAGTATACTCTGACCTTGGGCCACTGAATCCCCATCATCAGTTTTCAGTCACCCCTCACCAACATGACTATGCTAAACCCATCACATTTAGGTCCCTAACCCCTCACGTCGGCAACCCCTCATTCGGTTGAGGCTTCCTTTTTTGTCAACATCGACACCTTTTTTCCAAAAAGGAAGCGCTACCTTGGATTACCCCTCTCCATAAAAGGGGCATCCTCAGGTGGCACTATGGGAGACATCATTTCCCATAGATTTCATCGATCCTCCTAACATTCGCCTACAACAAAAGCTTTCATGTCAAGATGGTATCATACCTTACAGCCATTGCACTTTGATCAAATTCGTCGAAGACTCGTGCCTCCATAAGCATCTCTTTCAGCAACGCTTACACGAGAAGGTCCCAACCACTGCCTATGTGTACAATTCGTAGCTATAAGCCATACCAATTTTATGCATATGGGTACCATATTCCACCTATTTTCAAAGAAAAAATGCCCCGGAGGGCGTCAGCAGTTGTCGTCAGCAACCACCAGATCACTACCATATTAGTGATATAGACAGAACATATATCTGTCAAAAAGATTTTTTTAACTAGCCATAGCATCACGAGCATGGGACATGCCCACCTCATAGAAAACTTGTATATGTATTGTATTATATTTGCTTACAAGGGTCACTTAGGACATGGTCATTCTTGGAACTCGGTGCAGGGTGTTTCCAATTCCAAGCTTCACGCAAGTCTCTCTCTCTCTATGCACGATATATAGAAAAGAAACTATAATGTATTTCGGCTATACAATTCTTCCTATACCTCACACATTAGGGGGCAACTATTAACACTGGAAAATCATACAAGTAGAAGATTACATTATTGAATGTCAAGCGGAAGGATTTATAGGGCTGGAAGACATTACAGAACCTAGAAAGTATTTAAAAATCTCTAAGGTATGAGGAAAAATCAAATTTGAGCAAGTCATAAATTCTTTTACGTGCATTATCCTTCGTGAAGAGCGCCTTTTCTCACCTTATGACCCGAAATGTGCACAATCCTAGGAGTAGCGAAATGTCACTTTCCAGGACCACACAAAGCACACTCCAGAATAGTGATTCCTCACTTGAAGCCACCTAAGGACAACCACCAAAGCCTCCTTAAACATCAAATGAGCACATAATGGAATATTTAGAGCACATAAAGGAATCATCCCCCTTTCTTGGGTCACCATCCACAATGTACCAAGAGAGGGAAGAAGGATTTGAATTCTCCTATATAAGGCCACCATGAGATGAAGAATGGGTGAACACATTTTTATGCTCGCCAGAATTTCCCAAGCAATACCAGCAGTATGTGATCCGGAGCTGAAGATAGAGGGGACTCAATTGTTGGCCATCCAACAAGTTCAGTCCACCACAGTAGAGAGAGAGGGAGACTTTGCACCGAGGCGAGCTTGGGGTAAAAACATCCTTGCATCGGGACTTAGAACCCATGTTCTAGGGGCCCTTTGGTAAGAGGGTAAAGTTTCATCCTTGTTTCCTACCAGCACTCAATAAGAGGGATCGAAGAGCCACCATTCGTATTATTGTAGATGTTTGACTCTTTTCAGAGCTCATGTTTATTTGTTTTAGTTTTAGTTTACATATGCATGTTATTTCTATATCTAGTATGCTTATGATTCTAGCTTGTTCCACTAACTTGCTTGACTCGACTTCTTTTTCTGCCTGTTACCAATAACTTAAGTGGGTAGACCACACCCCTTAATTTGGTGTGATTTCATACATACATGCACCAAACACACTCAAATAGTGACCATTAACCCCTCCAAATGTACCTAATGATGGAGCTCATCATAACAATATGTGACAATGGAGTTGGACACAAGTTATTTCAATTTGTAGCTAAGTTGAGGCTTTGATATCCATTTCATTTTCCACCCATTACAGATTTGAATTTACAGTTACTATTTTTTTGTGATTCCTTTCATAATATTACCACACTATCAAGTATATGCAATGAAATTACCAGTTCCAAAAACAAACGTGAGTTATGGTTTTGGAATAGGGATCCTGCACACATGGTTCAGGAATGGAAATATGTATCACCAATAAAAGCATGCAATAATTTCACTTGAATATAAGATAGACTAACTATTGCATGGGTTTTGATACTTCAACATTTACCCACATTGATCTACACTCTTTGTCGGTTATACTTAGATGATTTAGTGCTACTTAGTATTATATTTAATCTTATTTAGTGTCAGGATATGCCCCATGCACCCTCCTTTGGCTATTAAATCTAGTTGTACGTTTGAGCCCCATTGGCCTATATTATTCATTCATGGACATTGACAAAATTCCAAACTTGAATTTCAATTTTAATCATAATAATTTTACAGTAATAGTCTAGACATAGAAAAACACACTTTATGGTTAGTATGATTAAGATCAATGAAAAGGAAATCACTCCATGGAAACAAGAAAAAAATAATGTAAGAGATGATTTTAGCAACAAATGGAACCGTTCTAGCCAAGATGGGAGCGTAAATTTCTCAATGATAGATTTTAAGACCACTTTAGGCACCTCCATTGCATAGGAAATACCTAGCAAGGGGGTGGTTTAAACTTTGTGCCTAAAATCAGAAGGGTCAGTTTTGTATGACTTCAACCCAGGTTTGGTTGCTTACAGAGAGGTGTCTCATCTATCACTACACAATGTAGAATATGGTATTCATCAAATACAATAGATTCCTGAAAAAAAAATTCGACATCTATATGGGAACATTTCAACACAGGAATTAAGCCCCTTTAGAAAGAGCATAACTTGCATTCATGTGGGGCTTTCACTTTTCACTAGTTAAAGGAGCATTGAAAATCCAGTTTAAGCTCATTTGGGAATTGTGAAATCCTTTTTAGGATTCTAGGAGCATAAATTGAGATTTGTTTGTACTAGCTCAAAAATTTTATCATTTAGGCATAAAGACAACAAATTTTGGAACCCTGGATAAACCTCGTTCAAAGGAAATTATGCTCAATAAATTTAGTTAAGAGATAGTGTGATCATCATGGTAAATGATTGTCTCCTCACATATACTTTGGCTTTCCAAGCATATTCTTGATCTACTCCCTTCTATAGATATTGGAAATTCTATGTGCAATTTGGGGTTCATGGCTTACCAAGATTTATGAAATTAAAACATGGTTGCTTTTTATCATCTGTCACGGATATTTGACATGTCACATCATCAATGTATTCATTTTTTAAAGGAATGTATCCCAATACCAATGTTCATGGTATTATGGGCCATATTTCATGGGGGAAATTCAGTTATTGTATTGTACAGATTTTTCGATGAATTAAGGTTGAAGTAAGGTGCCCCCTCCTTAAAGTAGCTTTGATGTAGTTAAGTTTCTTTAATTTCATGTTGAATTTTGATGGTGTACATCCTTAGCTTAAATGGAACCTAGATTTTTTGGATGGTATTTTTGCAGGTGATTAGATTCCATTTCTGTCAAATGGAATTTGTAGTTAAGGATACACCTCTAAATCATAGAAAATAGAAGATGGTGCACTTTAAGAGGTACACCTCTTCCAAACTGCACATCCCTCATTAAGGATTTTTTTTTTATATTTTCTTGATTGGGCATCTCGTGATTATGCAAAGATTATAGATTGCTAGATATTTTAAAATGTATTAAGTTTTATAGATGCTTGAGTCATTACCTCTTTGTTTGTACCATATAGGTTGATGACTTTACTGCCTTGGTCACATGAGGACATTATTACAATTTAATTTAATTTCATTCCATTTTGGGTCTCATGTCTTGGCATGGATAGTTACAGAGGATAGGCACTGGGAGTGTTATGCATGCAAGTGTGAAGCCTAATCCAAAGAGAAAAATAGATTCAAATGTAAAAATCCAAGTTTGTTGTCAGATGCCTCTCATTACATTTGTCAATGTGTTATTTTCTTATTTTTTGACTTGACTAAGGTCTTGAGAAGAAAAGGTGTTCCTTTGTAATCACGTTTGGGACTTCTGCAACTTTTATCTATATCCTTGCATAAAATTTTTAGTGGTGATTTATGTGTAGGCATGTTATAAAATTAACCAAATAACTTCATGAACAGGTAAACTTCTCAAATATATGCTTTCTAAAGGTAGTGAACATCATGATTGTCAAAGGAAAGGTGTGATCTTTTGCAATATACCCTCTTAGGATGATTGGGTTTCAAGGGAATTTAAGTATCAAATATTTATCAGGTGTTGTCTTAGAGGTTGCTCTACTAACCCATGGTACGTGTTTCAAATATAAAATTGTCCCATTTTTAGTTATTTTATTTCAATGGTATTTTAACCTGTATGTAGATGCATGAATAGATGCCATGGTAAGGGTGCTCTATGAATTAGGACGCCCATGTTAGTTTTAGAATAAAATTGAATGTAATTATTGACAAAGATAAAAATATGGATTGGATGCATGTCATTTTCATAAAGAAAAAAAAAATACAAAAACAAAAAAAAAACAATTACCCTATTCTTGTAACCATGCATCGAGAGTTGGGTAGCCTAGTAACCACCTTTGGTTGGTTAAGCGAGTGTGTTACAAAGAACTCCACAAAATTCTTGGTACTTAAATGGAAATTAAATGTGTTCATCCCTAAGGGACTAGGGTGGGGCTCTCATGGACCAAATAGATAGTATAATAACCTAGAAGAAATAAAAGAATTTCAATCTGGTATTAGCTTTGCAATTCAACAACACAAGTCGTAAAGTTGGATGATCTAAAATTCAAATAAAAAAGACAGGGGAAATTGCTTCAAATAAAATACAAGACACTGCTAAAATTGCAAAAGAATGATAGAAGGAATGAATCCTCTCCCTAACAACATCTAGAATTTGGAGTATATGTTGTCTCTGAATGTTTGTTAATGTAACTTCTTTATGCAAGCATTCAAGTTTAACAATTTAAGTTAATGATATTTTAAGCGAATCATTGATGTACTCATTCATCGAAGGAACAATTATGTCCTATTTTATCTTAAGTGTAAATATTTGTTCTTTGATATCTTTTAAATATGAGTGTCATTGATCAATGGTTTCCATGTGGTCATCATTATCATTTTTTTTTCCCAAGGAAAAATCATAATTTTCATTAAGATTGAAAATTACATGTTGTAGATGCATTGCATATGCATGTTGTGACTGTTCTCACATACATTTAGTTCCTCAAAATTCCCCATTGGGGCGTACATCAAAGTCTTAAAGTAGCATAATTACAATAATTACAATATTTAAACCGGATATATCCATATCATCGTTCAATTCTGTCAAAAACTATCAAAATTCAGTCTATATCAGATCTGTTGTTCTGCGTTATCAGGTTGTTCTGTGAATGGATGATGGTAATAACTGAAGTGTTGTGTGTCATTCTGCTCCTCAATGTGCCAGAGCCCCCTATATTGGACCGCTGCCTCCTTGGAAAGCTTGTCAAAAATGTTGTTGTGTTCCCTGTATATATGAGAACAAGAGATAGATGAGAATTGATCTATCAAATGCCAAATATCTTCCAAAATAGAAAGAAGTGTGTGCACATGACATGATGCAAATTTGTTGAACCAATTTATTATGAATTTTTAATCTCCAAACACTTGAAGGTGTAGGATGTTATGCTCTAATGCAAACTGAAGTAGATGGCGAAGAGTGATAAGCTCAGCAAAATTGTTAGTTTTGGGTCCCAGACCCATCTTGATTCTATAGGAGTGCTCATGAGAGAGGTGTAGAAGAGCGCCTCCCCCACATCCCATTGGTTGTGCAGACCCATCAAAATAAGCCCAAGGTAAATTGAAATTGATGGTCTCAGGAATGATATTCCGAGGAGGTCTGGGGGGGTCATCTTCAGGAATGCAAGAGAAGCTAGATAAGATGTTGGACATAATCAAATGCCAATTTGGGGGTTGATCATTGAATATAGATGCATTCTTGGCCAGCCAGATTCCCCAACAGACGAGGAGAGGGAGGCTCCTGGCTTTGTTTGTAGAGGCAGAGTTCCACCAGGATTTCCATGCCTCTTCTAAGTTCAGGCCATGCCAATATAGATTGCAACCCAGATCATGAATAATGGATGACCAGAGCGCAACAGTGGATTTGCAATGAAGGAGAAGGTGTTCGATGGATTCAGAGTCATTTCTGCAGAGAGTACACTGGGTGGGTCCATGTATGGATCGTTTGAGAAGGTTATCCATGGTAGGAAAAATGTTGTTTAGTGAACATCACATAAATAGTCTGGTGCGCGGAGGGGCCGGGAGCTTCGAAATGAGGTGCCACCACCATTCTCTTCTATGAGGGAGATTATCTAGGTATATATGCATGTATCCATCTTTTGGTATATAGATCCTGGATTTTGCTGGGGCCCAAATGATTTCATAGTCCCCTGTGCCAATGCGAATATGACATTCTGCCAGTGCTGATTTGTAGATCTTCCAATCATGTTGCAAATGCCCCGGTAGACCGAGATAGTTGGCAGATTTCCATCCTTGTGTAAAGAGATTGGTGGTATGTGGCTCAGCTATCTGAGCAATATAACGAATGCCTTGTTCAGCCAGATGATTGATGACATCCGGAGGGAGTGAGTGTGTAGTCCCACTGCCCGACTAGGGATCTATTGAGTCTCAATTCTGCATCTTTTCCATACACTTTTCTATACCTTTTTCACTCACCTGAACCTCCCAAGTTGTCAATATCATTTGCAAAAGAGCATCTAACATGGTTTTTTATTATATTTTTGTGTTTGCTATTTGATTTAGATTTTGTTCATTCAGCTGCGGAATCTTGCCACTTTCCGCAGCTATTTTGTGAAACTCTATGTTACAGGTGTCTACAGGGAAAACGAGCCACATGGGCAAGTCAGGAATGATGTGGACATGGTTCGTGTCCTATTGGTTCAAGAAAACTCATCTAAAGAAGCCGCGGTCAAAGGCGTCCACATGGAAGTCAACCATAGAGTCTTACGGTGAAAGGACTCTGTTCCGTGTCACGTAAAGGTTCATATGGCCATTTTTTAGCTTGCGGAGGACAAGTCGACATCTGTACATGGCTCCATAGTCGAATTCAAGCATCCACTTCTCATAGATTTATTTTCCAACACGGCCATGATCCTAGATCCGTGGACGTAATGGTCTACGTGTTCTACACCAGCATAAACTTTAGGAGATAGTTATATTTCTTTTGTTATATATAACACGTTTGCATACGCATATGGAGTTAGTCCCGATTAGTCTCTGTTAATTTTATTAAGTCTGCTCTGTAATGTAATTACGCTGCCTTTGAGCCGTAATACTACCATACTGTTATGACTGCATTTTTAATATAAGAAGACTCTGTTTTCCAACTTAATTCGTACTTGAAGATCGTTGCCAAGGGTGGTGTAGAGGGCCCCTGCTCAGCTAAGGTTTTGTGCATTAGTGTATAGTTCTTATTTCATTTCTTTAAAGCTCATTGTGCCATAATCCATTCACATGTTTATACATTTCATTTTTTTTCATTTCTGTTTATAAACTTTCCTGCTTTCCATTTCACTTCTGTCTTTCATGTTTTATGTTGTTAATCACTGATCAGTGTTCTTGTTTCAGGTTATAGATAGGCAGCCCGGGCATTTTCATATCTTTTTGACTAATGACATGGAATTAACATTGTTCTGCTGCTAATTTGTTTTTCTTAGTTTCTGTTTAATTTCAGTACTGCTTTGTTTAATTCAGTTTTGCTCATTTGCTTCAATAGTTAAATTTAGATATATTAAACTGCTCATAACATCTTCAGTTGCCTCCGAAAGCCACAGCTGGACTGATGGTGAGGGATTGTATTATGAAATGTGTAGTTTAGTATTAGTTTCCTTTCTGCAAATTTAGATATATTAAACTGCTCATAGCATCTTCAATTTCCTCCGAAAGCCACAGCTGGACTGATGGTGAGGGGTTGTATTATGAAGTGTGTAGTTTAGTATTAGTTTCCTTTCTGCAAGTTAGAAATGTTAAATTGTGCATGACATCTTGAGTTACCTCCGAAAGCCACAGCTGGACTGATGGTGAGGGATTGAATTATGAATGTATGGTTTGATATTAGTTTACTTTCTACAAGTTAGATATCAGTTACTCAAGTTGTTTATGGTTACTTCCGAAAATCATAGTTGGACTAATGATGAAGGATCAGAAGATAAATTGATGTAATCTGATTTAGATTTACTTTGTTGCAATTTTGAATTTCTTTAAGCATAGTTTCTTTTTGTTTAGACAACAGCAAGAATAGTTTAGTTTCATGCTCACTAGTTCACTGTTTTTGATTTATTAGACTTATAGCATCTTTTCATTTCAGCAGTACATTTTCATTTCCTTTCAAGTTTTGTCATTGAAAATTTCAAATTCCTTTTTAAGTTTCAAGTTGGTAAATCATTATAGGGGATATCATTTCCTTGAATAAATATAACCATACTTGTTTTCATTTTAGAATTTCCATTTCACCTTAGAAAACCAAAAACGACAAAAAGTTAAGAAATAGGTTATCTTGCACATATAGTGCACCGCACATCATCGGCTTACGAATCCCGGATTGAAAAATTAAATGCAGCAATTTAGGATACACTAAATTGACCAAACAGGATCTATGCCAATACGAGCTTTATTCCCTGATCTGATTCTCCAAGAAAGACCATTCCTGATATGAGGCAGGGATGTGATGACCGCTTTCCATATGGATGATATGTTGCAATAGTTCTAGGTTGGCAACCGGATCCAATCAAATATGTTCATTGGCCAAATATATTCATATAGACCACATGTGTCCAGAGATTCTTGGTTGTCATGATTGCCCATCCCATTTTTGCAGCAAGGGATTTTGCAAATATGTCCATATTTTTGATGCCCCATCCTCCCCATTTTTGGGGGAGGGCTATGTTGTCCCGTTTAACCCATCCAAAAATTTTACCCTCTCTGTTGTCGTTCCAGAGAAATCTGTTGCACAGTCGTTGAATACGGGAAAGAATGGCCCAAGGTATCCAAGCCAGAAACATCCAATACATTGGGATGGCTTCCAAAACATATTTAAGAAGAGTTACCCGGCTAGCCCGAGATAACCACCTATAGTTCCATATACCTATGCACTTTTCTAATTTGGAAATAAGCCAGCTCCAATCTGCAATGCGGTAGTCTGAGGGTTTCAATCTAAACCCGAGGTATCTAAGACCATCCTGAAGGTTCAAAGAGGGAAAAGGAAATCGGTTAAGGGCAAGTCCTCTTTCCGGGGGGGAGCATCCGTTTATGGTGATGGTAGATTTTAAGGCATTGCACATCATGCCTGTGATTGTGCTGAAGTCTACAAGTACTGCAGCAAAAGATATTATATCACCAATAGATCCATTGAGTAGAATGAGGACATCATCTACAAATAGAAAATGAGTGAGAGTGCATCCCTCGGCTATTTTGATACCCTCTAGTTGTCCCAATTATTTCTCATTCATGATCAGTCGGCTAAGTGCTTCCATAATGAGAAGAAAAATGAGGGGTGAGAGGGGGCAGCCTTGACAAAGTGCCCTTTCTGAGTGGAAGAAAGGAGATGCAGAACCATTGATGAGTAGACTGAAGGATACATTGGTGATGCAGCACATGATCCATTTGATGAAATTGTAGGGGAAGCCCAAGTGCGTGAAGTGTGGTCATCATTATCATTAACAAAACAACTAATCATTTATTGATTTCCTCTTCCAAGAAATCAATTTGACTATCAAACTCATTGGCCTAAGATGTTTTGAGTATGCTTAACTCTTCTTCTTGTTGGTCCTACAGAATCAGCATAGAATCTGAGATCAATTATAACCCTTCAAGGTCTTGAACAACCTTGATTGCTTTGAAGAAAGCATTATTTATATACTTTTTGAAAGCATTAACTGTAAATGTAGGATTAAAAACCTTTAGTTTTCATGTAAACATGGGAAAGTAAGTCAAAGCAGGTTACAGTTGGGTTAAATTTTAACACAGTCTGTATAGGGTTCGCTGGTAGTGTCCCTTATTGATATTAAAACCTAGAATAAACAAGTTCGTAACCATAAATTTCATAAACATAAATGATGAGCTTGAACTAGCCTAATACAATAGAAAGCTATGGACAAATATAACTTTTGAAATTTAAAAATATATATATAGGCAGGATTTCCATGCCTCTTCTAAGTTCAGGCCATGCCAATATAGATTGCAACCCAGATCATGAATAATGGATGACCAGAGCGCAACAGTGGATTTGCAATGAAGGAGAAGGTGTTCGATGGATTCAGAGTCATTTCTGCAGAGAGTACACTGGGTGGGTCCATGTATGGATCGTTTGAGAAGGTTATCCATGGTAGGAAAAATGTTGTTTAGTGAACATCACATAAATAGTCTGGTGTGCGGAGGGGCCGAGAGCTTCGAAATGAGGTGCCACCACCATTCTCTTCTATAAGGGAGATGATCTAGGTATATATGCATGTATCCATCTTTTGGTGTATAGATCCTGGATTTTTCTGGGGCCCAAATGATTTCATCATCCCCTGTGCCAATGCGAATATGACATTCTGCCAGTGCTGATGTGTAGATATTCCAATCATGTTGCAAATGCCCCAGTAGACCGAGCTAGTTGGCATATTTCCATCCTTGTGTAAAGAGATTGGTGGTATGTGGCTCAGCTATCTGAGAAATATAACGAATGCCTTGTTCAACTAGATGATTGATGACATCCGGAGGGAGTGAGTGTGTAGTCCCACTGCCCGACTAGGGATCTATGCCAATACAAGCTTTATTCCCTGATCTAATTCTCCAAGAAAGACCATTCCTGATATGAGGCAGGGATGTGATGACCGCTTTCCATATGGATGATATGTTGCGATAGTTCTAGGTTGGCAACCGGATCCAATCAAATATGTTCATTGGCCGAATATATTCATATATACCACATGTGCCCATAGATTCTTGGTTGTCATGATTTCCCATCCCATTTTTGCAGCAAGGGCTTTTGCAAATATGTCCATATTTTTTATGCCCCATCCTCCCCATTTTTGGGGGAGGGCTATGTTGTCCTGTTTAACCCATCCAAAATTTTTACCCTCTCTGTTGTCGTTCCAGAGAAATCTGTTGCACAGTCGTTGAATACGGGAAAGGATGGCCCAAGGTATCCAAGCCAGAGACATCCAATACATTGGGGTGGCTTCCAAAACATATTTAAGAAGAGTTAGCCAACCAGCCCGAGATAACCACCTGTAGTTCCATATACCTATGCACTTTTCTAATTTGGAAATAAGCTAGCTCCAATCTGCAATGCGGTAGTCTGAGGGTTTCAATCTAAACCCGAGGTATCTAAGACCATCCTGAAGGTTCAAGGAGGGAAAAGGAAATCGGTTAAGGACAAGTCCTCTTTCCTGGGGGGAGCATCTGTTTATGGTGATGGTATATTTTAAGGCATTTCACATCATGCCTGTGGTTGTGCTGAAGTCTACAAGTATTGTAGCAAAATATATTATATCACCAATAGATCCATTGAGTAGAATGAGGACATCATCTACAAATAGAAAATGAGTGAGAGTGCATCCCTCGGCTATTTTGATGCCCTCTAGTTGTCCCAATCGTTTCTCATTCATGATCAGTCGGCTAAGTGCTTCCATAATGAGAAGAAAAATGAGGGGTGAGAGGGGGCAGCCTTGACGAAGTCCCCTTTCTGAGTGGAAGAAAGGAGATGCAGAACCATTGATGAGTAGACTGAAGGATACATTGGTGATGCAGCACATGATCCATTTGACGAAATTGTAGGGGAAGCCCAAGTGCGTGAAGTGTGGTCATCATTATCATTAACAAAACAACTAATCATTTATTGATTTCCTCTTCCAAGAAATCAATTTGACTATCAAACTCATTGGCCTAAGATGTTTTGAGTACGCTTAACTCTTCTTCTTGTTGGTCCTACAGAATCAGCATAGAATCTGAGATCAATTATAACCCTTCAAGGTCTTGAACAACCTTGATTTCTTTGAAGAAAGCATTATTTATATACTTTCTGAAAGCATTAATTGTAAATGTAGGATTAAAAACCTTTAGTTTGCATGTAAACATGGGAAAGCAAGTCAAAGAAGGTTACAGTTGGGTTAAATTTTAACACAGTCTGTATAGGGTTCGTTGGTAGTGTCCCTTATTGATATTAAAACCTAGAATAAACAAGTTCGTAACCATAAATTTCATAAACATAAATGTTGAGCTTGAACTAGCCTAATAAAATAGAAAGCTATGGACAAATATAACTTTTGAAATTTAAAATATATATATATATATAATAAATAAAGATAATAAAGAAATAAAAATAATTAATCAATTAAAAAAATAAAAAAATAATAATAATTAGAGAATGGTAAGACATCTCAAGGTACTTTAGGAAAATCCTTCCAATGAAGCAAGCAAATAGAATAGGGACAAAATTCCACTTCTAAACATATAAACTACAAGGATAGGAACCTATCAACATCTACCAATGGAAATTAGTTAATCATAATATTTATCCATGAAAAACTTATCACTGCATAAACATAATGAAAAACCATTAAGTGCACAAACTAAAACTTTCCAATATAGTAGAGGTAAAATAAAGAAAATGTGAATCATATAAATTAAAGGAGAAACTCCTTTGAAATGTCAAACAAAAGTTTCAACATATAATGTTCACAAAAATGGTCAATTGGAACTTGTATTAAAGATAGAACAATATATTAGGACCGAAGGCATTCTAGCCTTGGTTACTTATAATATTACAACTCAAGGCATAAATTGCCCTTATCCTTAAATTTCCCGACAGGGTTAAATTTCTCGACAGGGAATAAATTCTGAACAACTACCATGATATCCAAATCATAGTAGAAACTTTGGTATTTCATTTCGTGAAGAATTAACCAAATACATGTAAGAAACGACTAGGAAGTGCGAGTGCATCCAACCTGTAAGGGAGGATGTCAAGTTCGTTAAGAAATTGAACAGCTCCAAAGTAAATAAAAGGATTTGCAAACGATTCGTCCAAATTTAATATACCTCTGAATTATTAACCATATAAAATGTGATTCAAAGTTATTAACCATATAAAATGTGATTCAAAGGCTTATTAAGAGATATTGTTGTTAAAGAAAAATAATATGAGAATAATTAATTTTTTTTAATTATACCTAAGAAAAAACATGTCCAAAAGTCCCATAATCTTTAACTAAACAAATGGTGAATCCATTAAAAATATTGTAATGAATTACCCAAATTAACAGAACTTGAATAGGGTGAAAACCGTGAGAATAAGTTAAGAAAAATCCTACATAAGAAAAATTCATGAATGTGACTATGGCAAAAGAATTATGCCAAGACCGACTAACGACTATATAAAAACATGTAGTGTTAGTGTTTCAACCTTGAAAACCTAAATTCAAAAAAAAAAAATTAATAATAATAATATTAAAATTAAATGATCCAAATAAGAAATAACTATGAGAGAAGCATTGAGGGTTTCCCTCAAAGAAACAATTTAATTTTCTTATCTATTGAAAGTAAAAACCATCCCAAGAAATGAAACCTGGTTAATAGAAGGCCAAAAGAGTCTTCATATCTCTATGTCAAAAATGCATACAAAGAAAAAGAGGTTTAAACCCTCGATTGTTAACAAATAAAAAAACATCGTATTTAAGAAAAATGACAGGTAGAAATTACATGGAGAAGCAGAGGGACAAAGTAATCACAATTGAATTAAGTTTAAACGAACCATAAGCCAACAAATAGAGTACTCTTGCCAAAGACCAAGGCCATGTAGAGTCTCGGTTTCAATAAGGAAAACTTCTTATGAAACTTGAAACTATTAATAGTTCAAGAAACTTCTTATGAAATTATTAATGGTTAAATTAATAGTTCAAGAAAATGATAGCAGAGGTGAAGAAATATATAAATATATAACCATAAATTCCTTGGAAGGCTATGTCACTTACTGGTTCGAATAAACGAAGTTGCACGAAGTTCCCACTAAAGAAAAATGAATGAAGATTGGTAATTGAAAAAAGTATCAACTTTCTAGTAAACAATAATGGCGAAAGATTGAAAATTAGTCCGAAAGCGGACGAAAACCCAATGAAAACATGAGCAAGTGAACTAGTGAAAAGGTCAATACAACCAAAACAAAAACCCAAAAATCGAACACCGTTAATTATTCCAAGTTCTATCTCGTTTGTTGATTCTAAGTTCACATTTTTTCATGTTGGGCCATGTGAAGGCAAGTGGAGGACCTCCTCGTAGCCTAATGGAATCGATCCACGTAAATAAGGGAGTCCATGTTATAGGTTTCTTTTATTGTCGCCTCAAGCAGAGTAAGGCTAATTATATAAGTATCCTTGAATCATAAACCAACATCATAATATATAACATGTGAAGAATTAACAATGGAGTGCATCAAGCTTATGCTATATGTCATGGGTAAAGTATTTATATACTATATGATGAACCTTGTTATAAAGTTTAAAGGAGAAGGGGTCAAAACCTCATAATTTTTTTTTGTAAAACCTTAAACTTTGAAAAAAAAAAAATTATATATATATATATAAAAGCTTAGTCGATTCTCAGTAGCACAATCGGTTGAGCAAGGGTTTTGTAAGTAAGGTGGTCTGTGTTCAAACCTCACTTGGTTGCTAAGCATGTGTGCTAAGAAGAGACATCTGACTTATAAAAAATAAAAATAAAACCGTTATTTTATTTCATCAGTCGATAACAAAATTACATTCAGAAAACCACAATATGTGTGATTAGCCTGTCAAGGAATATTTCTGATGATGAGACATAGAAATCTACAGTAATAAATCATAAAAAAGACAGTTGAAAACATCAAAGAAAATAGGAGGCAAGTCAATCAGCCCATCTACAATCCATTATGCAACAGCATCCACTGACTATCCAAGAAAAAAACAAGTTGTCCCTAGTGTCCCACTACAGTCCCTCTGTTATCCCTCCACCATCAAGGGGATGTCCAAAAATGGTAAACTGACCCAACTGTCCAAAATCTGCAGTAGAAACACTGACATTCCAAGCTATGATCTCTTCCCACACCATTCATGAAGACAACACAATCTTACATGAAAATAAAAACCCACTATATTGTCCATGATACAGTTATTGTCAAGACAGCCAAAATGCAAAGTAATGTGTGCCAGCAACCACGAATGGAGAAAACAGATTGCTGAGAAAAATTGTGCGCCCTTCATCGAGAGAGCAGAAGATGTATGAAGGAAATGTTAAAAAGAGGTAGCAACCAACACCACTGGGGAGAGCACCACCAGACATATGACAATAAGCACCGAAGCCAACTCAGAGAAATTCGTCGGCCTTATAAACCTTCCTTGTTGAACAATCGAAAAAGGGGCGATGAAAATACTTCATAGTTTCACCATCTCGGTGCTCAATTACCTTCCAGATCCCCACAGCCAGTTGAAGCCCCATCTTGGAGGCACGATCGGAAAAATCATTGTTTCCCCTGTAGATATGACAACAAGTGAAAGATTCGAAACTGTGGAGGATCTCCCTTATGGAGGATAACAGATTGGCAAGGAAGAGATCTCTACACTGCTGAATGCCCTTTGTCCAATTTATAACATTCATAGAGTCACCATAAAAATTGAGATTATGGCACTCTTTATCTGCAGCAAAAATTAGGAGGAGCTTGAGACTCAGAAGCTCATCATAGTTGTTTGAGCCTTCCCCAAAACTAACAGAGAGATCAAAAAAGTGTGTGTCAGATAGATATAGAAGAGCTCCACCCCCACAGGCATTATTTTGCACTACCCCATCAAAAAAACCCCATGGGATCTCCCTCTCGATCTCCAAATCAATAACCTCCCTCTGTTTTGCAGCTCGAATATGATGAGGAAATGCAGAAATGAAACCCACATACAGAGCACCAATGATTTCAGGGGTACACACGGTCTCTTCAAAGATAAGATTGTTGCGTACCAGCCAGCAACCCCAAATGACAAGAAGAGTCAAGGCTATGTGAATAGACTCAGTTGTAGAAGCCCACTAGGAATCCCAGGCATGAGACACGAAGAGACCCTCCCATCTGCAAGGGAGACCCAACAATCTATATTATTCCAGCCACACCTCTTTAATAAAAGAACAGTTGAGAAAGAGGTGATTGCTCGATTCCTCATCTGATTTGCAAAGGACACACCACCCAATCCCCTGAAAGCTCCTTCTCTGCAAATTGTCCTAAGTAGGGGCCTTATTTTCCAAGACAGGCCACATAAAGAGGAAATTCTTAGGAGCACAGTCGAGCTTCCATAATTTCCTCCACCACTAGCACTCAGCTTGATATAGCCTACCTTGGGAGTGTAGATCCCCGAAGGATCGAAATCCCAAAAAATTTCATCCTCCCTCTCCCGAAGCATAATATGGGCTAGATTTAAAACTCTTATATAAAGAGACAGATCCCTTTCATCTGGAGCATCCAACCCAAAAGAGGATGCCAATCTCAAGGAATGAATCCATGGTTGTCTTTGAATCGGCTCAGCAAGGTGGAAAAGAAAAGTAATCCCACACTGCCTCAATGCCTCAATTGTTCGCCCCGGGAGAAGGTGTTGCTGAAACCATCCACGTATCCTCCCCAACTCTAAGCCTCCTACTGCTTCCCACATTATAGGGCAGGTTAGACTCTAGAATATGAAAAGACTTAACCACCACCTTCCAAATCATCAACCCTCCAGCATGAGACTTCCTTCGATTCCTAATCCAACCTTCAATGGACATAGTAGAAATATATTTATGAGCTATCACTTGGGTCCAAAGGCTGGCCGAATTAACAAGTCTCCATCCTCCCTTTGCTACAAGGGACTGAGCAAAAAGGAAGATGTTCTTAAGACCCCATCCCCCCAGCCCTTTTGGCACAACAATTTTTTCCCATTTAACCCAAGGGGTCCCCTGTGTATCCTTCTTCCCACTCCAGAGAAATCTGAAGCAGACCCTCCAAGCCGCTTCTAGGATGGCTTTGGGAATCCAACAAAGAGACAACCAATACACCGGAATAGCCTCCGACACCAACTTTACCAATATCAACCTCCCAACTCTTGAGAGCCATTTGTGGCTCCACACTTTTAACTGCTTTTCCAACCTTTCCAAAAGCCACATCCAATATTGTTTCTTATAAGCATTTGGTTTTAAATGAAAACCCAAATATTTCAAACCAACATCTAACCCAACAGGATTAAATCGAAAGATCTAAATAAGCTCAAGCTTCTCCTCATCCTTCAAAAGGTTAGTGGTCAGGGTTGATTTACCAGCATTCACCTCCATACCCATAGCCTTGGAAAACATATCCAAAATCTCCCCCGGAGTATGCGCATCCCTCACAAAACCAGAACAGAAAATTAAGACATCATCCACAAAGAGGATATGAGTAATAAACAGATTTGGAGTGAACTGAATGCCCTTCAAGGAACCCTGTATATTAGCCTCCTTTAGTGCCCTGCTCAAATCCTCTGCAACCAACAAGAACAACAGAGGAGACAGGGGGCATCCATGGCGAAGCCCTCTTTCAGCATGAAAAAAAGGGGAGGAAACCCCATTAATCAAAACATAGAAAGAAATTGTTGTAATACAGCTCATAATCCACCTGATAAAACCAATACCAAAGCCAAGATGGGTCAAAAGCATATGAATATATAACCAACTTACGCGATCATAAGCTTTGGAGAGGTCAATTTTTAGAACTGCTCCCTTGAGATTCTTAGTTTTTAGACTGTGTATGCCTTCCTAAGTAGCCCCAATGGCTTCATGGATTTGCCTCCCTTCCAAAAAGCCAAACTATTCGCCAGAGATATGAGCAGAGAGGATGCTCTTAAACCTTCTAGCAATAACCTTAGAGACCACCTTATAAATGAAATTGCACAGTGAGATAGGACGGAAATAATTCAGTGAAGAAGGATTATCAACTTTCAGAATTAAGGCAATGAAGGTGGAGTCAAAACTAGATGGAATCCTCCCTGATACTCTGGTTTCTTCAACCACTTTCAGCAAATCCTCCCTGAGCACATAAAAAAGAGCCAAAAAAAAGTCAATTGACCAGCCATCAGGCCCTGGATTCTTGTCTTTTTGAAAGCTTTGAAGCACTTCCTTCAATTCCTTCTCCGACACCACTTCCATCAATGATCTGTTGTCTTCATCCTCCACAAACCTTGAATAATGTCCAACTCCTTGCTCATCAGACAAGCTCCAAATAGTGTTAGATGCCTTCCTACCTCTAGCATATGCATGAATAAAATTTGTATTATCGTCCCCACATGCCAGCCATATAGCCCTTATTTTCAGCCATCAAGTCTCCTCCCTCTCCAAAAGGAGGGTGTTCCTTCTCCCTTCAAGTCGAACAAGAGATTCCTTTGCCTCATGGAACAGAAAACCCCCTCCTTCCCCTTCATAAATCATACGTAGATCTTCTTCCACCTGCTTCAACTCACTGTCATCCCTTAGCCTCTTTGCCACTGACCAATCCTTGATGGCAACCTTGAGACGCTTCAAGTTATCAGCAAACTGAAAAGTCATAGAGTGTGTACTAAGAGAATTAAATGGAATCCACTTGGAGTGAACTAAATTCATAAATGACTCATCCTTGAGACAAATCTTATTAAACTTTAAAGGGCTTGGGGGCTTCAAAGGCCTGGATTTAAAATCCAGAAAAATGGGAAAGTGGGAAAGTGGTCCGAAGCAACTCCACATCCGATCCACTGCCTGATCTGAAAAATCCTATCCACAACCTGTTCTACCACCAGAAATTGATTCAGTCTCTTTGATACTCTACCTTCTCCACATCGGTTATTCTTATAGGTAGGTTTGATCTTGATGGGTTCAATGTCTAATAGATTCCTCTCCTCCAATTTTTGGCTGATATAATCAGTCATAGAATCAACATGTGCATGAGGACCCCAAACCTCCAACTGACCCAGTGAGAAGTTGAGATCCCCACCCAGGATCACCAAGTCCCCTCTGAGCATAGGATTGCTAAATAGTGAGTCCCAGATTGGGATCCTCTTAAGATAAGGACCATAAATATTAAAAATGGTGAAATATTCTCCCAACTTCACTGCCAAGAAATTTAAACCCAAGACCGACTCCATGCCCCAAGAGTTCAAAGGCTTTATAGTTCTTTCATTCCACCCCACCGCCAACCCACTTGAACTTCCTCTAACATCATCCAGAGTTTCAAAAGCCACCCCGAGAGCTAGCTTTTCAATATATATTTAATAACAGCTCCATCTCCTAAAGTCTCTTGTAATAAGATAATATCTGGGCAATCAAGAGAGATCACCCTCAAGAAAGCTTATTTTTTATGGGGACCTGCCAAACCCCTGTAATTAAAGGTCGCAATCTTCATCTACAACCCATTTCCTAGGTTCGACCTGCTATAAGTGCCCTTTCAATAGATTGTTGTTTCCCATCATTGAGATCCATTTTAGCCCTATTCTGAGCCTTAGCTAAATAGGATATCCTACCCCTTCCTCGTGAAGTCGATATCTTCCCATTTCCCAATCCTCTAGAAGATTTCTTAGCACTAGAGCATAGAAAATACCCAGAATCCGAGGAAACTATTGTTAAACGGATAGTATCCATCTCCTACATGATGGTATCGGGATCCAAAGAGAGCGGAAAACCATCCACAGAAGCTGCCGGAAAAATAGAAAGAGAATAGGAAGGACGAGGGAAACCAGATAATAGAGAAAGGTTCTATACACCCTCCTCCCAATCCTTACCTGAGATCGAGACATTATTCAGGAAGAAATTTATCGACGGAGAGAGAGGAAAAGATGGGGAGCCCAGGAAGGAAGGCCCCTACCGATTCAGAGCTACCAGCAACTTTCCATCATCCCCCACCGGCTGAGAAACCTCCACGTCCTCCTCTTGACTATTGAGATCCGCCGTTGCACTGACCGATGAACTGCCTAGATCATGAGAAAATGAAGGCTGAGGAGAAGGTAATCCTAGACCTACCTCCCCCCCCCCCCTCCCCTCGAGATCTTCTCCATATTACTCCTTCGAAAAGCCGGCCATTATAAGGACGGAAGGGAAGCTTGCAAGCAGAGGTCAGATGGCCATAGACATGGCATATTCTACATCTGAAGGGAACATTTTCATAATCAAGCACCTGCTTAAGCTCATATTTCCCCCACCTAAGATTCATGGATTCCGCAAGACCTTCCCTGAAATTAATATTTACCAGAATCCAACCCACTCGCCTTTGTTTAGTCTCCAGAAAGGAGAGGTTAGCATCTAGAAAGGACCCCAAGGACATTCCCAATGCTCTTGAGATGTTCCACATACCAGTAATGGAGAAGCAAACCAAGCAGCCTCACCAACACAGGGACTAAATCCACCCTCTCCCTACTAGCATCAAAAAGAGGATGTCAGGGCTTGAGAAGTAAAGGAGAGTGATCCACAGCCCAGCTCCACTGCAACACCCACTGCACATGATCGGCATGCAAAAAATTGAAACCTAACCACCCCCTGGTAACAATCACAACCTCTGGCACATAACCAATACCTTCCTTCCAGTTTGATTCTGCCCAAGAGACCATTGTTTTCAAAATGAAGGACCTCCCCATAGCCATTCCTACCAGAATCTGGTTAGTCATCTAGAGCACCTATGCCCAGCCAATATCTTCACCGAGCACATAATTATAGTCCACCTTTTTTTTATTTTATCCATATCTTTTTGTTGCGCTTTCAACGTCCCCTCCTGGGCTCTTTCCCTTCTGCATCATTGATTTGTCCCGAGCCCTTTCCCCCTACACACTCGGAGCTAGGGAAACCATGCTACTTCGAGCACCCAAGATGGCCAGCAACAAACACCAGTTCCTCATCCCCAGTCGGTCTTCCTCCCAAACCACAACCCAAGAAAGGGAGATATTCCAGGGCCCCATTCCGATAAAAAATGAACCCTCCGCCAACATACTCTCCTCCCTAAAAACCTTCGAAAACATCGGGAATAGTCCCCTCCTATGCCGACCAAAGCTGAGTGCGCTCCACCCTGCTCCAATGCTGCAACCCCTGTACATGCTGCCCTTTCTCTACAATCTGAAATTCCCATGCGCCTCCATTCAAGCCAACCCCCAACGAATCACCCTCCATTTGATGGATTTAATATGAATCTCCCACCATTAACGTGGGTGGTGGAGTTAATGGTAGAAGGGTAATCTAGCGCAAATCCGAAGTGAGATAACCTTAAACTTGTGAAGAGTCGAAACTGCGGCGGAAGTAAATATGTGAAGTGCTGATATGCAATAAATATTTCATACTGCATGCGATAGAAATCGACGATCGGCGGAATAATAAATGGGCGCATAGAAATATATAATATTTGTTGCGAAATGAAAAATGGAATTTTTTGTGAACTACGAAGAGGAAAAATCAGCGAACGAACAACTGCAGTGATGGAAGCCGAAGTCGAGGATAGAGTTTTTTACAGCAAGGTTTTCTCAATGCCAGGATTTTGTTTGTTTAAGGGTTGCCCTCATTGGCTGCTCCTCGCTCCCTGTTGCTGCAAAAAATCCATATATATATATATATATATATATATATATATATATATATATATACACACACACACACACTTACAACTATAATGAAGATATGGAGTATGGTGGATTAGAAGACTATATAGTGATCCTGAGAGTAACATTATTTTAGCATGTCACCAACTCAATCATTGATTGAAAAGTATAATGGGAAATGTCATTCACAAATTTAAATGTAAGTGAAATAGAGTGAGCAAACCTTTTGTTAAAACTTAAGGTTTAACTTGTATCCAAGCATTGTAAAAGAAATATTGGTTAGTGACCAAGACTATGTCAAAGTAATAAAATATAAACAAGTGGGATACTGTGCAATTATTTTTTCTCAAGTAACTATATGATAATAATAAATAATTAATTAAGGTGTGTTTAGATAGCTATGTTACCCCCAAGTAATGAGGTACCCCATTGGAACCTTGCAAATCAACTCACGAGTGTCATTTCAACCGGTTCCATGATGACCAATTGATAGCCTAGTAAGTAGCCACATTGGTAATTTGATTGATCACAAACTTCAGCTCCAATGCACTGAGGACAAATTGGGTTTCTTTTGGTTTTGTTAAATTTGCATCCAAGATAACTTTTGTCTAATTTTAGAGGTGTTTTAAAAAGTGTATACAATATCATTTCACTTGTTTGACATAGTGAATTATAGTTATAAAAATGGATGGTCTAGACTTGGACCGAGATTATGGTTTTCCTAAAATTCATTTAACAACACTAAGTTGATCTCTATGTAACTTTTTTGTGCCTCCATGTAAAAATCCTGCTTGTCGTTGTCTAACTATTATACGTTTTGGAGTTTTGGGTCAGAATTCGATGAAACAATTTTGGGTGGAATCGTGATTTGTTGTTGTTTCAAATGTGTTTTTGACTACATATATGGATTCAACACCATGAAAAATCCCTAGGGCACTCAGATTGTGGAGATTCCACAACTTAAACTTGTGATTCCAACAAATCTATGTTGAATTCTAAGCAAATTCGACCAGAAAAATATTGCCAGAAAATGTCAAAAACATATAAAAAATAGACTACAACATTTTTCTTAATATAATTTCTCGATTTTCATTAAAGAAAAAAAACTTTTAATTTTACAAGTTTGAGTATTCATGGCAGTGTGGGCGATTTTGTTACTCATTTGTTTTTTCATTGTCCATTTACTTTGAGTGTATAGTCCAAAACCAAACAACTCTTGGGCTGTAAATTGGAATGGCAGAGTCACTCATTCCTCCATGCATGGAAGTCTTAGTGGGACTTGTCAAATGACAACGTCCTAAACAATATTATGCCCCTCATTTGTTGGGGGGTGTGGCTGATAATGAACAAGGCCACATTCAGGGATACTTCATTTTCACCTGATCTATTATCATCCCAAATCAAAGAAATTTTTTCTTTCTTACCAACGAATGACTCTCACCATGTCCCTTGCATAATTTCAGAAGATGTCATCGATCGACATATTCCTTGTTCCTATTTTGATTGAGCATCCAATGAATATGGTATCTGTCAGGGTGGTCTTATCCATTTCTTTAATGATCAAAATTACTTAAAATAAAAGATTGGTTTGGGTAGGGGATCCAACAACTATGTTGAGCTTCTCTCTCTCAAAATCCTATGTTGAGCTCTTGAAAATATTTCCATTCTCTTCAAGTTTTGGGGGACTCCGTGAATGTTATAAATCGTTTTAACGTCTCTCAAAAATGTCATAATCACACACTGCTGCCAATTTTGGAAGAGATCTATTAGTTGAAACAAACATTTGACTATATATATTGTTGCCGCATTTACAGGGAAAGAAACTAAGAAGAGAAATTTCTAAGGAGGGCACTAGATAGAATTTGGGCACATGGTGGATCTCATAGCATATAGGCAGGGTTCACTAGGAGTACCAACGTTAGCCTTTCACTTAAGGATAACATCTATTTTTTGTGTTTTTATTATGATCACTTTTTGTCATGCTACTAAGTGACTATAGATGGCCTTTTTATGAGCATCGTGTATGAAAACAATGGATTTTATTTATGTCTTAAGCTTTGTGACATCAGACTTCACAATATAGGTTGTTATATATGTTGATATGTATATGAACATGATCTCAGCATTTTGGTGTTTTATCAGTGTACTTATGATCTCAAGGCTAGATGTTCAAGCCCAGTTTTTTGCATCTCGTCCACTTATTTGGGGAAGATTTGGAATACACATACATACGTATATGTTTTAATAGAAAGTTACGATTTTTTCTTTAAAAAAAATAATTAATTGAATATTCATGACATAAATGATATTTACAAGATGAATATAACATTCAAATTAATATTAATCATTTATTTCAGAATTTGTACTTTTTTCCACTATTATATTTTTTAAATAAAATTCTTTAATATTAAATATAAGTGTGAATATATATATATATATATATATATATATATATATATATATATATATATATATATATTGATACTACTCTTATTTTAATATATATATATTTTTAATAAAAAATTAATATTAAATATTTTAAGTGTGAAATATATATATATATATATTTGTTGATACTTAATTAAAAATGATATTATTTATTTATTTATTATGCTTTATCTTTTATTCTATTACTAATATTTATATTCATTTATAACTTTCTAAATAAGTTATTCCAAATTTCTTTTTATTTTTTTCCCAAAAACTCCCCTACAAAATAAAATACAAAACACAAGTAGAATAGTTAATTATGATGAGTTTGAAAAAAAAAAAAAAATCTTTGAATTCTTAAATCAATCACTATTGCATGTAATCTAGTCTTTATACAATAAGTTTGAATATAAATATTTGTTCATATTGATAGGGACTAATACTAAATCTTATTAAAAAAGAATAACAATTTATAGAAAATAAGAATAAAATATTAAGTTTGAATATAAATGTATGTTCATTTTGATGGAGACTAATACTAAATACTTTATTTAAATGAAGATTAATACTAAATACCTTATTAGAGATAAAACAATTTATATAAGGTAAAAATGAAATGTTGTAAAAATAAAATAAAGATGAAATAGTTTCAAACAATCTTGATTTCTAAATCTAATTAAGTTTCCCTTTATGATCTGAATATTTTAATGTAGTTTTATTAAATAAATGAGTTAGTATATAGTAACTCATAACAAATTATAATAATTATCATAGCTAATGATATTAATAGTCATGGGTAGCTCAATTGGCAATTGTGTTATGAAGTAGTGTGTGAATCATAAGATTCAAGGTTCAAATCCATTGTAGGTAATCCAACAAATATATATAGCCTTAATGGATATGTTAATTCTTATAAGCTCGAAGGGGCATGAAAATTTGAATTTTTTGATATTGAGGTGAACATTGGTAGTGATCTTGCATCTTGCCCATAAAAATCCTCCAAAGTCACCATGAAACAAAAAGGTTATAAAAAAACAGCAATAATCCCACTCTCACTGTACTTGATCAGATCATTGTTGACATTAAAACCAAGTGTGAAAGAGATGTGATACAAATATTTCATTCTCACTCTCAACCATAAATAAAATATTTCACTCTCAATTTCATCCATAAATAAAATATTTAGATGCAGGGGTGGCATAATCCATATTTATGCAGGAACACAATAAAACACAGAAATATCCATAAACACAGAGATGCAGTGGAAATAATGCTTCATTTCATTAATATCAAATAACATAAATATGTTTACAGACATAATGGAAATCAAATAGCTAGGGTGTTGGTAGCTTATCTCTTAGAAGAGATGTGGCGGCTACATGCCTCTAAAATGTGTTACAATGAGGCTCGAGGGCCTATTTATTATTGAGAAACAACGAAAAACTCTAAATATCCAAAAACCTAACACTAGGAGATGAAGCGCCAACTATGGGCCCCGTTTGGGTAAATTGGTGTTTCAAATTCCCAGGGTTGTAAATTTGGCATACTATCTCTGTTTGACACACATGATACATCATTAGAAAGACCTATCCAAGGACTACAACCATTGATCATGAATTTCAATTTCGAAACGAAAACATGCCCAAAAATCGTCGTTTAGGGGCTCAAAACGGCTGCAGAAGTTCAAGACCCGAAAAACTGCTAAAATTAGTAAGTTATGCTAAAACTGAAAGGACTGATGGTGGTGTTTCAAATGGAATAGGTGGCCAGCCACCAATATGCACCTAGATCATTCGAGTCCCAAAACGACTCCGAGAGTGCAGGACCCTAAAACCTGCTAAAAATAGTAAGTTTTTCTGAAAGTGAAAAGCTGCAAGAATTCATGGTGCAGGTCCAAATGGAATAGGTGTGCGGCCACCAATATCCACTTGGATCATTAGGGTCCCAAAACGACTCCGGGAGTGCAGGACCCAAGAACCTACTAAAAATAGTAAGTTGTACTAAAAGTGAAAAGCTGCAAGAATTGATGGTGCAGGTCCAATTGGAATAGGTGGGTGGCCACCAATATCCACCTGGATCATTCCTCCCTCCTTAGGAAGCAATTTTCCCCATTGCATTGAGATCCTCCATGAGATGAGGCAAATTCTATTGAACTGGGTATTATATTTGTCGAACATGTCATGGACCTGCGAGCAAACATGCTGGATGCGTTTAGTAAATTTGGTTTCTTTATTAGCCTCAGACAGTAATGTGTGGATTCAGTTTCTGTATTTGTATGAGGTATGGCAACCTCAGGCGGCGGTGTGTCGAGGGTTAGATCAATGGAGTGCTTGTCCTGACAGTGTAGAGGAACCTCTGTGAGTGAGGAGAAAATTTCCTTGTATTCCTCCATGACTTTGTCCATCTGCTACAGCCGTGCAGGGGAGCCCTGTTTCGAGGTTGTGGCCACAATATTCTTCTTTCCTTGTGATCCAGTTGTAAAATAAATTTCCTGGTTTGGGAAACAATCTTACTGCGTTGTTTTGCAGAAGTCAAAGAGATGACAGGAGGCAGTACTACCTCTGGTATCCTGTACAAGTTATTTCCCAAAGTAATAGTAATAGCACGAGGCCTAGACTCATACACATCATGATGCCTCCATAAGTATGGTTGGACAAATAATACATCAACTACATCAATAGGAGCAACATCACACACTATCTCATCCGTGAATGGTTTGATACTGTACAGAAGGCGGCACTGCTTGCGAACGCGTAGATCTCTCCCTGGGTGAAGCCACCCGATGGTATACGGTCGCGGGTGTGCTATGGTCAGTAGGTCGAGCCTCTTCGTGACCTCTGCTGAAATGAGGTTATTTTGGCTTCCACTGTCGAAAAGGAATTGTAGTGGAGAACCCTTCACCTACATCTATGAATGGAAGGTGCACCCCCTCCTCTAGATCCTCAGGATCCTCCCTCTAGATCTTGGTGGTGGCAACAATGGCACTAGGATCCGCATCAATGATCTACTTCCCTTTATCATTGCCTTTGTCTGGTTCTGACTCAAGATCAGAACATGCATCTGATTCAGGTTCCTTTATTTCGGCCACCAACGACTGTTTGGCCTGACACTCGTTTTTGTTGTGAGTGGGGATATGATGAAATTCACACCACTTCACCATGTCCTTCTTTGTATTTGTGGTGTTGTTCTGAGTCACCCCGCTTTGGCCTTGCCCCTTGTTCTGCGCTTCAGGGGCGCCTTTCCTTGGCTTCATATTCGCGGATCCAAAGTCTCGCTTCTTCTGCTTAAATTTATGCTCGATCTTGGCGGCATAGCGATATGTCGTTCCAAGCAATGTAATGTTGAGGAACTCCATTTCCTCCTGAATGTGTTTGTGCAGATAGCTGTGGTACTTGAACACCAAATGTCTCTATGAATCTTTAATACCTAACTTTGTGCATAAGGTATGGAACAAATTGGTCAGTTCATGCACATATTGATCCCTTTGCTGCCGCAGCATGGTCCATTGGATGTACTTATTCTCATAGCTCCCCACGAGGTAATATTGTTCCTTGATGTCATCTCGAAATGAATTCCAAGTGGGTGTGGCCGAGAACAGAGAGGGTTATGTCCCGTCCTTTTGCTCATAGTAGGTTTCCCACCAATCTTTGACATGGGGGGTCGCTTTCAGGAGTGCAAAAATAATATTTTCTCGATTGGAGAAATCATGGACCGAGAAATACCCTTCTAGCAAATTCAACCATCTATCAATGACGGTTGTGTCTATTTGACCTTCAAATATAGGAATGTCAAAGTTTACCTATACCTTGAAGGGAGTGGCACCTCCAGAGTGGTTGTTGGATGCATATGCGTCGTAGGTGTGTAGCCGTTGAAGGATTTGAGCAAAGTTATCCATCATCACGTTCCTTTGTTTCTCGAGGGCCTCCTCGAGCAATATTTTGATATGATCTCCTGCTCCCTCATATTTCTTTTCTTCCTCCATGGGAGGTCGTCGGGGTTTGCGAGGGTGATCTTGCAAGGGTTAAACCGATCGAGCCCTAACTCCTTATACCCTAACTGCGTTGGGGACATGCAAATAAAAACAGAGAAAGAGAATACCCGCTCTGAAACCACTGATCCAGATTTATGTCGGAACGCAATAAAATATAGAAATAGCCATAAACATAGAGATGCAGCGGAAATAATGCTTCATTTCATTAATATCAAATAACATAAATATGCTTACAGACATAATGGAAATCAAATAGCTAGGGCGTTGGTAGCTTATCTCTGAGAAGAAATGTGGCAGCTACATGCCCTGAACTGTGTTACAATGAGGCTCGAGGGCCTATTTATTATTGAGAAATAATGGAAAGCTCTAAATATCCAAAAAACATAACCCTAGGAGATGAAGCGCCAACTATGGGCCCTGTTTGTGTAAATTGATGTTTCAACTTCCTGGGGTCGTAACTTTGGCATACCATCTTTGTTTGACACACATGATACATTGTTAGAAATATCTATCCGAGGAATACAACCATAAACTACAAAACATAATTTTGGAACGGAATCATGCTCAAAAAACATCGTTTAGGGCCTCAAAATGGCTCTGGAAGTTCAGGACCCGAAAAACTGCTAAAAATAGTAAGTTGTGCTGAAACTGAACAACTAAAAGGACTGATGGTGGCGTTTCAATTGGAATATTTGGGCGGCCACCAATATCCACCTGGATCATTAGGGTCCCAAAACGGCTCCGAGAGTGCATGACACAAAAACCTGCTAAAAATAGTAAGTTGTGTTGAAAGTGAAAAAATGCAAGAATTGATGGTGCGGGTCCAAATGGAATAGATGGGCGGACACCAATATCCACCTGGATCATTAGGGTCCCAAAACGTCTTTGGGAGTGCAAGACCTGAAAACCTAATAAAAATAGTAAGTTGTGTTGAAAGTGAAAAGCTACAAGAATTGATCGTGCGGGTCCAAATGGAATAGGTGGGTGGCAACTGATATCCACCTGGATCATTCCTCCCTCCTTTGGAAGCAATGGTCCCCATTGCATTGAGATCCTCCATGAGATGAGGAAAATTATGTTGAACTGGGTATTAGATTTGTCGAATATGTCATGGACCTGCGAGCAGACATGCTGGATGTGTTTAGTAAATCTGGTTTCTTTATTAGCCTCAGATAGTACATGTGTGGATTATGTTTATGTAGTTGTATGATGTATGGCAACATCAGGCAGCGGTGCGTCGGGGGTCAGATCAATGGAGTGCTTTACCTGACAGTGTAGAGGAACCTCTGTGAGTGAGGAGAAAATGTCCTCGTATTCCTCCATGAATTTGTCCATCTGTTGCAGTCGTGCAGGGGAGCCCTGTTTCGAGGTTGTGGCCGCAATATTCTTCTCTCCCTGTGATGGTATATGGCTGCGGGTGTGTTATGGTTAGTAGGCCAAGCCTCTTCACGACCTCTACTGAATAAGGTTCTTTTGGCTTCCGCTATCGACAAGCAATTGCAGTGGAGAACCCTTCACCCACATTTACGAATGGAAGAGGTGCTCCCCCTCCTTTGTATCCTCGGGATACTCCCTCTGGATCTTGGTGGTGGAAAAAATGGCACTACGATCCGCTTCAATGATCTTCTCCCCTTTATCATTGCCTTTGTCTGGTTCTGACTCAGGATTAGAACATGCATATGATTCGGGTGCCTTTAATTCGGTCACAAACAACTGTTTGGCCCAACATTCATTTGTGCTGTGAGTGGGGCTATTATGAAGTTCACACCACTTCCCCATGTCCTTATTTGGATTTGTGGTGTTGTTCAGGGTCGCCCTTCTTTAGCATTTCCCCTTGTTTTGCGGTTCAAGGGCACCTTTCCCTGGCTTCGGATTCACGGATCCAAAGTCTCGCTTCTTTTGCTAAAATTTATGCTCAATCTTGGTAGCATAGCGATATGTCGTGCCAAGCAATGTAATGTCGAGGAACTCCATTTCCTCCTGAATGTGTTTGTGCAGAAAACTACAGTAATTGAGCACCAACTGTCTCTCTGAATCTTTAATACCCAAATTTGTGCGTAGGGTGTGGAACAAATTCGCCAGTTCATGCACATCTTGATCCCTTTGCTGCTGTAACATGTTCCATAGGATGTACTTTTCCTCATAGCTCCCCACGGGGTAATATTTTTCCTTGATGCGATCTCGGAATGAATTCCAAGTGGGTGCAACTAAGAACAGAGAGGGTTTTGTCCTGTCCTTTTGCTCACAGTAGGTTTCCCACCAATATTTGACATGGGGGGCAGCTTTCAGGAGTGAAAAAATAATATTTTCTCGGTCAGAGAAATCATGGACCAAGAAATACCCTTCCAGCAAATTCAACCATCTATCTATGATGTCTGCATCTATCTGGCCTTCAAATATAGGAATGTCAAAGTTTAACTGTACCTTGAAGGGAGTGGCACCTCCAAAGTGGTTTTTGGATGCAGATGCACCGTAGGTGGGCAGCCGTTGAAGGATCCAAGCAAAGTTATCCATCATCGTGTTCCTTTGTTTCTCGAGGGCCTCCTCCTCCTTCGTCTTTCCTTCATTCCGCCATGGGAGGTCGTCGGAGTTTTCGAGGCCGATCTTGTAAGGGTTCAACCGGATTGAGACCTAACTCCTTATACCCTGACCGTGTTAGGGACATGCAAAGAAAAACAGAGAAAGATCAGACCCGCTATGATACCACTGATTCGGATTTATGCAGGAACGCAATGAAATACAGAAATAGCCATAAACACAGAGATGCAGCGGAAATAATGCTTCATTTCATTAATATCAAATATCATAAATATGCTTACAGACATAATGGAAATCAAATAGCTAAGGTACTGGTAGCTTATCTTTGAGAAGAGATGTGGTGGCTACATGCCTTTGAACCGTGTTACAATGAGGCTCAAGAGCCTATTTATTATTGAGAAACAATGAAAAACTCTAAACGTCCAAAAACCTAACCCTGGGAGATGAAGCCCCAACTATGGGCCCTGTTTGGGTAACTTTGTGTTTCAACTTCCTAGGGTCATAACTTTGGCATACTATCTCTGTTTGACACACATGATACATTGTTAGAAATATCTATCCAATGACTACAACTATTAACCATGAATATAAAATTTGGATCGGAATCATGCCCAAAAAACGTCGTTTAGGGCCTCAAAATGGCTCCTGAAGTTCAGGGCCCGAAAAACTACCAAAAATAGTAAGTTGTGTTGAAAATTAAAAACTGAAAGGATTGATGATGGCATTTCAAATGGAATACGTGGGCAGCCACCAATATCCACCTGGATCATTTGGGTCCCAAAACGGCTCTGAGAGTGCAGGACCCGAAAACCTACTAAAAATAGTAAGTTGTGCTGAAAGTGAAAAGCTGCAAGAATTGATGGTGCGGGTCCAAATGGAATAGGTGAGTGGCCACCAATATCCACCTTGATCATTAGGGTCCCAAAACAGCTCCAGCAATGGAGGACCCGAAAACCTACTAAAAATTGTAAGTTGTGCTGAAAGTGAAAAGCTGCAAGAATTGATGGTGCAGGTCCAAATGGAATAGGTGGGTGGCCATCGATATCCACCTGGATCATGGCAGGAACAGGGGGTAATTTTGTGCCCTGTGAATCAAGAAGAATGTAGGGTTTGAGGCAAATTGTTAATTTGCAAATTCAGGGGTTGATTGTTTTTGGTGATTCAATATTCAGGATCTCTCCCCTCAGGAACAAAGTTACGTCAAATTTTCAAGTGGATTTAACAGTCGGATCAGTCTATCCCTATGAAGAATGTGTCCATGTTCTCATATCAAACACTCCAAGGTTGGTCACATGGCTAATTTTGGGTCAAGGCTAAATCAACGTGAACTTTGGTGGTGAGGGAAAAAAGGGTATTTCCCCCTTCCTTAATGGTTAATCAGGACACTCATAAATCAAAGCAGAGGAATCATTCTTCATGGTTTAACGTAACATTTTCATGCTTTTCAAATTTTACTCTTTTTTAGGTAAGTATTGGTGGAATATTATAGATATTGTAGCATTTTGTTCAAAAGCTTCAAGGTCATAGATGTATACATGGTTGTTGATACATACTCCATTCCGACCATGCCCACTAGTTTTAACTTGCTTATGTAAATTATGTATCTAAACTAAGCTCTAGCTCAATATCTTTCCATATAATAACTATTGTTCTTGTAAAAATTTATTAAAAATAAATAAATAAATAAAATAAAATAGATGTCTATATTAAGTAACAAAAATTTATATCAACTTTAGAAAGAGATGAAGTAAAAAAATAAAATTATATATATATATATATATATATGAAAAAAAAATCTTGTATTTTCACTTTCAAGTGCGAGGAAGATGTAAACTTCATATACTTTTTTAAAATATTTCAATATAGAACTTGAATAAACTATTTGAATATCCATTCTAATTAATATATTTTAATATCAACTTCCTCAAAAAACAACCACATCTTATATTTCCTCAGTGAAAATATACATCGTGAAGACCTTAACAGTATGATCTTAAACTTTTGTCCAAAAATGACATATGTTCTAGGTAATCAATATCCACAACCCTTTAGATTCTCTTTATATTTATATTACTATATTGGTCAAAAGTAACATGTGTCCATCATCTGAGTTATGCATCTAATAATTATACTTCTTGGGGAAGGGGGCGGGGGAGGAATCAATATTTCTTTAATAGCATTAAATGTCATTACCACAAATAAAATATGATAATCAGTAACACATCACATCACATGAACATAACACGAGAATTTTTAGGCAGAAATCCTTCCAAGAGAAAAATTCGTTGAATGCTTTTAATATATGTCTTGAAAATTACATCAGCGGGAAGCTCCAACTTCCAATATTCTCCAGCTACAACTGGAAGGCAGGCCCAAACCCCTAATTCATCAACTCTAACTGAAAGGATGTGCTAACACCATGGTTTACCAACTCCAATTGGAACGAGGCTCCAACCCTTGGTTTTATCAGCTCCAACTAAAAGGATGCTCTAACACCCTTATTTACCAACCCCAACTGGAAGGAGGCTTCGACCCCTTGGTTTATCAACTCCAGTTGCAAGGATGCTCGAACACCCTGCAAGCACCAATGTCTTTCCCTAGCACCACCCTGTCACCCTGAAGTATTTTTGGGCTCTAATATGAGGGAGACTTCACTCTCTGCCTTGCACCACCCAACCAACTATAAGATAAAAGATAAAAAATGCGGGCTCCCATACCAGGGATAATGATCAACTTACAAATATAAATAAACCCTCACTATTGTCTCCATGTCACAATAATGTTTCGTCAACATACTACTCAAATATTCAAGATTGATGATGTAGACCAGACATCAAATTTTAATTGTACAAAGATATATGTATATATCTCAAGTGATAAATAATCACAATAATCTGCCTCATACCTTATTTAAGTGAAGAGAAATATGAACATCAAACTGCCACTAAATTCCCTTCTACTCCCACTATTGCTTGACTTAGAATTTCCCTAAAACCTGAATCTCAAGTCTAGTTTTGAATTTTTCCTCAAATCAATAACAGGCATACCTGAATCAATCTTTAATGGAAATACCCTCCTTCTGTGGCTAGCTTAGCCCCTTGCTTAGACTTGGTGTCAAAAGCTACTATCAAAAACATGTTCTAGACAACCCTTAAATACAACCTTGTATCTAGGATTAAAATGATCCTCAATTAGTCCTCAAGATTTCTTTGATGGTTTAAGAAATTATCTTCAAAAGAGGCCTTAATTCAGTCCAAAATTATAGCTCATGACTGATATATATCAATATTTAAAATTTTAATGTAAATTCAAAATATTCTCATGCAATTTACTAAAACATAAGACTCAAATCTACTCTAGTCATCTGTGGAAGAAAATTCACGATCAAGAACACATATCAAAAACATGCATCATGATTTAACACACATACACAAAGATTTATCTAGCGGAAAGCAACTGCTCAAAACCCCTTTGTATATGTATTGCATTAATCAAAGAATCTGGTTGAATATAATATGCTTTCTCAAGCGTGAGCACAACCTGCACATGTCTCTTCTATCCTCTACCTGACTGATTGACTTTGGCCAATACTTAGTATTTTTTCAAGCCTCCAAGCTCTTATTTCCTTGCATCTTTCAATGAGGAATTACGCCCTATTATTTAGGGAAATTTTTCATTGAGAAATACGCAATTCCTTTAGGCCCTTCATTGATTGCATGCACCACCTATACAACTTGGAAAATTCTACAACGGGTAGTACACTGCCCTTGAACTCCAATCTCAACTAGGTAACTCAAATTTCATTCATATATGAGCTAATTTAGATTGATTGATCAGTCAACTGGTTAAACATTGAAGTTACACCCCACTGCTAGACTTCCCACTAGTTACTCCAACATTTGGAACTAGTTTAACTGACCTTAACTCAATTTACCTGGATTAAATTGTCACAACTGAAATTAACTCACCCTAGGCTCCTAAAATTTAGGAATCATTATATATGACTCAATTTCATGCTCCCAGCTCAAATTAACTAAGATAACTGAGTGATAACAACTATTTCAACATTAGTTAACTCATTCAAGCTATTTGTTGATGTGGAATTTCGACTTTATCCTATTTTAATCAAAGATAAAATTAAATTAGGAATATCTTGCTACATTTTCAACACAATAGACCCATGCCTTGAAATTATTGAGAAGTGTAACAAGAAAGTCTCAATTTTACTTTGCCTTGGCCAAATTGGAAAAATTCAAAAATTCCACATCAGCAGACAACTTGGAGATAGTTAACTAAGGTGACATGGCTCTTGTCACTCAACTCTGTAAATTCGAGTTAGAGGGCTTGGAGTTCAGTTATGCATGTGTTATTACTAATTTGCAGCAATCTAGTTCAATTATTTCACGTTGTATTCAGTTAAAATAGTTCTAACTATTGATAGAACTAGTTGGATATCAGTTGTGCAGTGGGACATGAGTCTAGATCAATGATCATCCAGTTAACTAATCAATAAACTCAAAATAGCTAGTGCATGCTAGGAATTCAATTTCCTCGGTTGTGGTGGAGATTCCAAGGCAATGTAACATCAGTTGTAGACTAGTCTTGACTGAATTAGGGTTTCATGCAATTAATGATCAATCCTTGGGAATTGTGCAATAATTTTGGAGGAGATTCCTAAAAAATAAGGGTCAATTTCCTCAAGATTTGCGTAAGTAAATAGGAGCTCAAGTGGAAGAAAATTTTGACTAAGTTTAGGTCAGAGCTTCTCATTAAGCAGAGATACATGTTATTCACTTACAAGTTGAGCTTGAAGTGAGCTAGCAATTGTAATACATTCTCTATTCATCTTATTCATGTAAGCAGTCTTAAGGGTTTTTACCAGTTGGTTTCCCCTAGATAAATTTGTGTACGTGTGTATGTGATTGATGCATGTCTATGAATGTTGTTCTAAATTGTGAATTAATTTCCACAGAGAAGTAGAGTAGAATTGCATATTTTGATAGATTATATTTCTTGAGTAGTTACAATTATATCACCATATTTATACATGGTGTCGAAGCAGGATTCACATTAGAACAAGAATTTCAAAGTTGTTCCTCCAGAGGTTTGAATTTTCAGCTTCAGTGTAACATGATCTCTTTAGAGTTGGGAGAGTGACCTTCAATGGACTCAGATTATATTATGCCTTGGAAATTAGCTCGAATTTCATTGCTTAGAAGGATCACATGGAGGCAGTGCTTGATGACAATGAATTGTTGGAATATGTCAAGATAGACATTCCAAAACTAGGATCAATTGTTGCCCAAAACCTAGCCCAATGGAAGAAAGATGTAACCAAGGCAAGGAGAATAATATTGGAAGGAGTGAGAGACCACATTGTCTCAGATCTCGAATGGAAAGAAACTACTTTCGCAATGTGGAAGGCACTAACGGACCTATTCGAGAATAGCATTGACCATTGAAAATTGGCCCTCAAAGACAAACTTTGGAACATCAAGATGGAGAAGAATGATATTATTCCACAATATCTCATAAGATTTACACAAGGTCGAGATGAGCTTGGAGGGGTTGGTGTGAATGTTGTAGAATATGACCTAGTGATCCTAGCTCTTCTAGGCCTTCCCTTAACTAGTTACTAATTAATAATTTTTTATTATTATTATTATTTTGCATTATTTGTATTATTTTATATATATTTTTATTCATAAAATTGCCTTCCTCTTCAAAAAGTTTTGTCCTCAAAACTTACTAATGAAATGGCTTGATCTCTTTTCCTGTTCTAAATATATTCTCGTGTTTGAACTTTCATCTTCATTGATACATGAGGATATGATCCTCTAAGTGATAAATAAAATTGTCATATTGAGAATGGATTTGACCATCCTAGATTAGTGAAATTTTTCGATCACAGGAAATTTGTAATGAGATGTTATCGTAGGACTAGATTCTGCAGACTGCAGTATTCCTTGGACATAAATATATTGTTTCTATTCTGAATGGTTCAAATATGTAAACTAAGTTAGTTGTCTTCTCTTGTGATTCGGATGTCGTTAAGGAGCTCTTGCATTTTGATATTGCCCTAATATATTTGCGGTGATTTCCCGATTTACTTTAGGTATTTTTGTTCTTGAGTTGGTTACTGGATCATCACTTGGAACTTCCATTGTTTGAACTGCAACATCTAAATTGGTTTTAACTTTTATAGGTTTCTCTTCTTCTTGAGTTTTAATATTGATTGGATCGCTATTTATTCCTTTATATTCAATTTGGACTAAAGACTTTGACACTTTTTTCGTGATAATTTCTTCTAATTTGTTGTTCAATGATTTCTTATCATTTTTAATTTTCATAATTTGAGTGAGTAGACTCTAATTATAATTTTTAAGACATAAGAGTTCCTCTTTTTCTGAATCCTCTTTATTTTTGCATTCAAACTTCTCATCTTTTAAACACTTGATTTGTTCTAATAATTTTTTATTAAGGTTCTTTAATTGTAAATTTTCCTCTCATTGTTCTGATAGGCGCTTCTTGAGTTCTTTCTTAGTGGCTTTAGCCTTCTTGACTTCTTCGAGTATTTTTTCATTATGATCTTTGAGGCATGAAATTTCCTTGTCTTTACTGGACATCAAATTTCCTTGATAAAAAATAAATAAATAAATAAATATTAAAAAAAAAAAAAAAAAAAAAAAAAAAAAAAAAAAATTCATTATTATTTTGGAACATCAATTTAGAAATATATTTAAATTTTTTTGATGAATACATTATCGTCTTTGAATTTGTTTTCATGTCTTGGAGTGTGATCAACTTATTTTTATAAGGAAATATCACATTTGTTTTTTCTATGTTTAACATTAGCATACCCAATTCTTTAAACCAAGTTTGACCAAGAATTATGTCAACCTCTTTGTCATACATAGTTATGACACATAATTGAGATATGTACTCATAATGATCTACTGTCACTTGCAAATCATTAATTTTTTGTTCCTTCTAGCCACAAATATCTTTTGTTTCACCAGTGCTTAGATCTTGAATTACTAGTTGATTTGTCAAATTAATATTGATGTAATTTTCCTCGTTGCCTATACTGATAACGATATTAATTTCCTTCCCTTGGATACTTCCTTTTAACGTAATTAATTTATGACCCATAATTGAAAGACATTTGTAGGAAAATATTATTTCCCTAGTTTCCAGATTATACTCCATTTGTTTCTTCAACAATTTCATACACCTTGATTAGGGATTTGTTGTACTAATCAACAACCCCCATTACTTTAAGCAATAGTTACCTTAGAAAATAATGGGGACCCTTCTAATTTTTAGAGTTAAAACAAATAAACCCTTAGAATATTTCATTAGATAGAAATAGGGATAAAAAAGGGGATGAAACCTTAAATTTTGGCTTTAAAAGTACTTAAGCGGAGGAAAATCGCTTAATTGCAATAGCAAAACCACAACAAAGCATATATAACTCCTAAAAGGTCACTTGAAACATTTTGCGATCCGATGTATATAAGTGAAAGCACTTTTAAAACGGAAAAAGCCATATTTTCGAGCAAATTCCATAAGGAATGCATGCAGGACCTACTTCTGCCACGTAAGCTATCACATTTCCAATCCCGATGGTCTTATTGTTACCTCTCATATCCCCGATGCGATATACTTATCGTATCGCGTTCCCGCAAGCATAATCATTCTTCTACTCTCCACCATATTCGCTGATGTGATATAGTTCATTGCACATTGCACTCTTGTCAACTCAAGCATTTCGCACTCCAACAACTTACGCTGATATTGCGATCGTGATATTGCAATCCATAAAGCCATGTCGATCAATATTTAATGAAGATTTTCACACAAGCAATATTGCAATGCAACAGATCTGGTTTTAATGCGAAAATTATTATATGGGAACAACAACCCATATCAGTTATTAATGTCATAAATTAATGGTTTTGTCACCCATACCTCCATAATCATTCTCCTGTAACAAGCATTCAATTCATATCCTATCAGCGTGCGAAGTCTCATTTGTTTGAACATTTCTATTGCTATGGTACTTGTGCATATTGTAAAACTAAAAAGTTCACTCTTTCTACTTATCCTTTATCATTTATTTTTAGGCTAGCCCAAATAAGCATAATTCTCTAGAGATCTCTAAGGCTCTCAAGAAAGATAAGAAGCATATGGCCCATGTAAACCCTGCACCCTCCACAACCGAGAGAACATAAATGTTGCCTCTCTTTATAGATACTACGTGTGGACCTGAAACCAGATCCTCTTCATGGGAATCCATGTACAAGCTACTCAAGGATGAAAAAACTCGCAAAATTCAAAGAAAAGAAATTGTCGACGTTCCCGATTCTTCTAAAGCTACAATTGGAGAAGTAGCTAATTCTTTCCAACATCGAATTGTTGCCTGACCAAAGATCTTACCATACACTGATATCGTAAGATGGATCATTGATAATCTCAATATCGGGGATAGGACATTTCTTACCAACAGAGGAACAATGATTGGTTCCTTCAAGGCTAAAGATCTGAAGCTGAAGTACCATCTTCCAGACCTCAAAAAGGTCTATGATAAACAATTTCTTACATAGTTCGCCAAAGAAAATGAGCTCAAATAGAAGCCATTCAAGCACTGGAGGAGTAATCCCAACAAGCACGAGAATGATGAAAATGTATGTACTGCACTGACTCCCTTGCAAGCCCCTATTGTTATGTCTCTGCGATGATGTCTAGACTTTTTGGTCAGCCAGACACTACTCGATTTTCATTAGAATGGGTCCCTCTCATGGACACCACTGCAGATTCCTATGTTATGGGTTGGGGTAATTTTCTATCTAATAACATTGCCACTCAGATTTTAGAATACAGAAAAAACCGCTCCATTTCTCCCAATATTTTTCCCCCATTCTATATGAGCGCCTATATCATGGATGTTGTGTGTTTTACCTCGGATTTTCCAGCCATGGGCTAGAAATAGACTACCTAAGAATCTGTACCTACTCATATATTTCATATTATGTTGTGGGATTCTATGTATGAGAACCATTTTTACAAAATTTTCCATGGATTTATTCTCCCGTCGTTCCAAGTTGTTTTTAATGAGAAAGTCCCCAGACTCTGAGAAGAGGCCCAAGCTAAATTTTCCTCTATAGGAAAATGGATTGGTGAAGGGCTATTCACCTATGTTTGAGTATTTGGGAGCTTAGATCGAACTCACGTCTTGCCCTTATATGTTCCTGACAAAATTCTTGCAAAAGAAGTTTCATATCATACTATTGGAAATGCCCTAACTAGATTTCTGAAAGAAGCCAAGAAACCATCATGGCCTTCTTTTCCTATTAATTGTGGTGTTTATGGACTCGATAAATACAAGCATGTTTTACTAGAAATTGGTCAGATTGAATGTTTAAAGTTATTTACAATTCCAAACATGCAATATGATTCAATCAAAGTTGCTAATAATTTCAGTACCCAAGTGAATATTAGGCCTTTTGTGCACGAAGATGATGATTTTGATGACATGTTTGAGAAAGTCGATAATTATCCTGCAGTTCAAAAGATGGAAGCTTTACGCCTACATCCACAACAATTGATTAAATTTAAGCAATATAGGAATAAGAGATTGGAATCAATTCCATTGAAAATTCTTGATGTTTCACGACCATTAGCTCCAAAGGATAATGAAAGTGAATCAACAACTAAGGATATTGATTCCCTTAGTACAACAGACCAAGATAAATCATCCAAAGCTCAAACTATGGATGTGGATTTCCCTAGTAATATAAAGGATTTTTGGAAGGACTTTGATCTTAAACTCCAAGAAGAAAAAGCAGCTACAGTTGGTGATCAACAACAAATTGTGCACACTCCACAAAATAAAAGTCAGTACTTGTTCACTGCTGAGCCCTCTAAAAAATTAATAAGCACAGAAAGAGTGGAATTCATCCCAGCCTTCCCCACCACCGAAATTTCTCTTAACATTGGAGAAATTCCTCCTTTGTACATTTTCTACAGTCCAAAACACAAGACGAATATGAGCCGACAGAAGAAAAGAAGAATATTGGAGCAACCTCTACCCCTTGTGCAAGGAGATGTTTCAATGGATATTGTATGGAAAGACATTAAGGAAGATCCTTCACATGATCTAACTCACCTAACTCAATTCATAGGAGCTTATGAACCTGTAACCATTGACAATGCATCAGAATTTCAACACCTGATGAAACAAAAGGATGAGAAGATCATCCAACTTGAACTAGAGTTACAAGTAGAGAAACAAAGTGTCAGTCAACAGTTACAGGTACAGATCGCACAACTCTAGGAGAGCATGGACCAATTAAAAATTCAGCAATAAAGTGAAATTAGTTCCAAGGATACTCTAATTCACCATTTTCAACTCTCTATTGAGCAAGTAAAATATAACCCAAAGATTGATGAATTCATAAAAGAGGCCTTAGAGCTAAACATTTTATTGGAACAGCAACAGGTTTTTTTTTTGTGAGAAATTATCACGTAATCTTGAATTGTGTGAATAGAGCGATTCACTTGTGAATTGCATTGTAGATATGAGGATTAGTTTTGATGACATAGATGATAAGGTCTCCCAGTTTGTCACCTCGCGGGATTTTTTTGATGGCTAAAAGGCCAACCTGCCCAGGATTAAGGATTCAAAGAAAGAAATATTATTTACAAACTGAGATATACAGTTGAAGCAAGCAGAGAGAGCCATTTGCAGGGCAAAGGATGTTACTACAAACATTGTGGAGACTGTTAGCCAAAATCTCATTGCAGCAAATATTATCGATATATGTCCTCCCGGTGCATTTCCTTTAGTGAAATACTTGATAAGACAGTGGCAAGAAGTGTCAAAGATAAAATAAGAACATATCATGAAGCTGGAAAAGCTAGATTGGGAGAAATATTGGAGATATTTAGTAAAACCTCACAGCTAGTGGCTTAGGTTGTGTTGTCTCATAGATACATCCTCCTACATGCTTCCCCCACTTTCTGATGTTTTTTTCACTGGACACCTATGCATTAGGCCAAGCCAACCTCCAAAGGTTAAGCCTATGCTTAATATCCTTTAGTTGAAGGAACAAATGGAAGAGGTGACAGCAGGACAGTCCTCGAACAAGTCATCCCTTTAATTTCTATTTCTGTTTTAATTTCACTTACTTTAAGGAGGATTGTTTTAAACCTCCTCGGCTTTTTATTGTAATAAATATTTTAAGAGTTATTATTTTTATATTCAAACCCCTTCATTTATTTGAATAAGGGGTCCTGAAATTTTGAAAATAAGAGTTTATTGATGTTGCACTTCTATACTCTTGAAGTTTTATGAATAGAAAAGACTTGACCAAGTATTATTTCTCATATGAACATAGTAAACATATACATGGTACTTTTATCCTATGTGTTATATTTTAGATTCAAATGAGAGATAGTTATTTATCTTATGATCTTTTGTTTTATGTATATGTTTGAATACAGTTTGATATTAATTCACTTATGAACATATTATATTTTTATCATTTGATACATATGCAATACAGGGATTTTAAAGTTGCAATATAAGCTTTATTCAATTGATTTAATTAAATATTTAATTAAACAAATTATCTCAAAGGTTTTCATGTCTCTAAGTGAGTTTATGATCTTTGTTTGCATCCACTGAAAGGTTATTTTTGTAGATCGCATAGAGAATAGATTTCATCCCGGGATACATAATAGATAGATTTATTGTTTATTGAAAGCTTGCCTATATTTCCATATATCAAGTTCCACTTAGTGATAAAACCATCCATTCACCCCAACTATATCAAACTGGGAAATTGGTCCCATAAATCCAGTCGGAGCCACCATTCCAAACGAAAAAGTTATGGTTTTTAAGTCCCTGATCAGGTGGTTTTCCCTAATGTTGTTGCACCGATTTTCACGGCCTCAACATTTTTGGCGCTAGAAGGAGGGCCATATGACTATGAATGGCACCAAATCTTAATCCAAAAGTCAAATACCATCATACGAGTCATTTTCCCTCCAAATACACAACTTCTAGTCCTGGTTCAAAATCTCTTAATCATAAATCAGAAGTTGTCCATTCTCCCCCAAAATATCTTTGTTCTGTTCATAAAGAAATATTTTCAGAATATACTCCAGAATCACCTGAAGTACATACATTGATAAAGAAATTGGAAGAAATTTCAATTTCATTAGAGAAATGTGTACTTTTTGAAGCCTCAGAAGGAAGTGTTACTTCAATATTTGAAGGCACTAGTGTATTAACTCGATCTAAGAGTGAAAAACTCAGAGTAATCCCTTTTGAATTTCCTCTTCATTCTCATCGTAGGAAAATTTCTATTTCTGAAACTCGATCATCAACTAGCGAGATTCAATCCTCTCTTATCTCTCAAACAACATTAGTTATTCTTCCCTCTACACATCTTCTCAAACAAATTATTCATTAATTAATATTCCCTCCTCTTCTTAGTCTACAACTACTACTTCAAGTAGTATTAGTTCCATAGTCGTTCCTTCTTCACCTTCAACCACTACTGGAACTACTTCTTGTACTTCAAATCCTCCTTTAGGACCAACCAATCCTCCACTTCACATAATGGCAGCCAGACCTTGGCAAAATCCTGGAGTTTTCCAATTACTAGGTCCTCTTCATCCTTTACCTAAGCATCCTGGAATATGGTTGCCTAAGTATAATCTGGATGATGGATTACCTGCAGAGGAACATCTCCATAACTTTATGCTTTCCATAAATCCTAATGGATTTTCAGAGGAAGACTGTGTAGTTAGATTGCTTCTTTATACTTTTCAAGGATCAGCTGGATCATGGTATTTTTCACTACCATCAGGCACAATTACTATTTGGGATATTTTTGAAGAAAAATTCCTTACTAAATTTGGGGATGATCACACTACTGCTACCCTTATCAATGATCTTTCCAATCTTAAATAAAACACAGGGGAGAAGATCAAAGACTTCAACTCCATATTTAATAAATTTCTCAACAAGATCCCAACCACATCTAAGCCTGGAGTGGACATGAAAATAGAATGGTAAATATCCTCTCTTCCTTCTAATATTGATATTTTTGTAGAGAGAGCCAATAAGGCTACATTGGTAGAGAATATGAAAGAAGATCTTTCTGTTGACAAAATAATACTTACTTTAGAGAAGAAAATTGCTCAAGAAGATATGAAAACTAAGAAGGTTTCATTTAAGGAAGAACCTAAAAAGAAATCATCTAAAGATCCTTATGATCTTGAAGGATTACAAAAGGTCCTCAAAACCATGTCAAATTATATGGTTGTGATAAAGAAATAAGTAGTTTAATCTTATTCGAATAAACCTTTTAGATATTTTAAGAAGAATCAGGCTTCCCAACCTCCAAATATAATCTCAAATGTTGAATCAGATCTAGATGAAGACTGTGATGAAACAATATCATCTGCAGAAGAATCTCAAGAAGAAGAGCTAGTTGAAGTCCATGGATTATGGGACTTTATCCTTCCAACCTCTAATGATGAAAATGAACATGAGGCACTTCTAGTTAATACTAGAAGTAAATCTTCGGTTAACCTATCTCAATCATCCCAAAAGCAAAAATATTCATCCTCTTTTGCTAAAGATAAAGTGTTAGTAAAAATACTTCTTCTCCTCAATCAAATCCAACTTCTTCTACTCTTCCATCTACATCTAAAACATTAGTAGCTCTGATACTATTGAATATAATATAGTGGAAGATATGAAGAAGATTAAAGCAAATATCTCTTTACATGAGCTGAGAAAACTGAAACAGCAACAAAAATTTTGCTCAATAATTGAATGCAGTTCCTGTTGCACCCTTTCCTGCTCCTGTAACTTCGAAAGAAGCTAAAGGAGTAGGTAAACGTATGAATGATTCACCTAATAAAATTGATGCAAGTGATTCTATTTTGATCGGTGACAGATCTAATTCACACACTCCTCCTTTAATGTTAACTTTTGAAGTGTTTAACAAAAACGTGCATAATTGTTTAATTGACTCTGGAACCTCTTCAAACGTCATCCCATATTATGTTTGTCTGAAATTGAATATATCTCCTCAGAATTCAATAGTACATATTGTGCAATTAGATAGAACAAAAGTTAAGGTACTAGGAGAAATGAATTCAATCCTTATCAGATTAGCATCTAATCCAAAAATTCATCAAGTAATTGATATCTTAGTTGTTGATATTCCTGATTTTTATGGTCTAATACTAAGTAGAGAATGACTAGAAAGGATTCATGGTTGTTTTGCTACTGATTGGTCTCATATGTGGCTTCCCCATAATGGTAAGCCAAATCAAATCAGAGTAGACAATGAAAAACATTTAAAATATTCAGTAACTGAATTCGACGAAGAGAATGAACCCATGGCTTTTACTAATAACATTCTCGACAATTACTCCGTTGAATCCTTCTTAGGGAATTTAAATGCTCAAAAATCTCCATTTCTCACCAATTCAGCTAATTCTCAGGTTGAAAATTTTTCTCAGTCAAATTCTTCCAAGTGTGTAAATATCACAAATAAACCTTGTATTAATACTTTATTCTCGAAATTATATTTTGATGGGTCAAAATAAATGAAGGAGTAGGATTTGGTTGTACATTAATCAATCCAAAAGGTGAAAAGATAATGTTGACATGCAGACTTGAATTTGAATGCAAAAATAACACCGCAGAATACGAGGCATTGGTCCAAGGCTTAACCAAAGCAATAGATCTTGGTGTCAAGTATCTCCAGGCATATGTGGATTCTGAAATAATTGTCAAACAGGTAAGAAATACCATACATTGTATTTCTCATCATCTCAAACACTACCAGTCATTGGTACAATCTCTTACCTCTCATTTTTTAGCATTCAATATCTCGTATGTTCCAAGAATTAAGAATGCAAGTGCAGACCTTTTAGCTAATGTAGCATCCAGGCTCATTCCTTCAAAAGATTATAGCCCAGATAGATTTTCCAGAGAGTTGATTTTTCGCCCATCCATTCCTGATAATATTACTAATTTGAGAGTATTCAACGATGATGATAATATTATCACTTTTATTACATCAGAAGGATCATATGATGATCAATTAATCGATGAAGATGAGCACAAAAGGCGTTGCAATAGAAATATGAAGAAAATTCCATACCTAAGCTTGTGGTCAAACTTGAAGATATTTATGATCTCAAAGATAGATTCAAAAAGGTTACTAATTCTAAACTCCAAAGTTGAACTTTGAGGTTTGAACTCGTAAATCTTGGAACAGATCTAAACCCTCAAAACATCAACTTATGACTTGGTCTTTCCTCTAATGAAAGATTAGCCTTCATCCATTTGAAGAAATACAAGATTGTCTTCGCATGAAAATATGAAGATCTAAAAAATTATGTTACTTCAATCATCCAGCATACTATCCCAATGATATCCACTGAAAAACCTATATAACAAAAGCTAAGGAAAATTCACCTTGATCTTGAAACTCAAATCAAAAGAGAACTTAAAAAACTCCTTAAGGCCAATATTATATTTCCTGTTAGGCATTCAAAGTGGGTCTCAAATTTAGTTCTTGTTAGGAAAAAGAATGGTGATATTCGTATTTGTATTGATTTTAGAAACTTAAACAAAGCTTGCTTGAAAAACAATTTCCCATTGCCACCGATGGAACAAATTTTGCAATCAGTTGCTTGTTCTGAATTAATGTCTTTTCTTGATGGATTTTCAAGCTATAATCAAGTTTTATTTCATCCATAAAATGGATTAAGACTACATTTAGAACAAAATGGGGCAATTATGCCTATCAGAAAATGCCCTTTGGTTTAATCAATGCAGGAGAAATTTTTCAAATAGCAATGGATATTGCTTTTAGGGGATTGATAAATAAAATTGTGGTTGTTTATCTAGAAGATATATATTCACTCTGAGAAAAAAAATGGCCACTATCAGGATCTTAAGGAAATTCCTAGATCATTTTTTGAAATATGGAATTTATTTAGATCCCAAAAAGTCTTATTTCGCTTTAAGTGAAATAAAAAATTTAGGATTTATCGTCTCAAAAGAATGCATTTGTATTGATTCTGAAAGAATAAAGGCAATTTCTGAACTCTCACATCCCCATAAAAAGAAATCCATGTAGTCCTTTTTAGGACAGATAAATTTTGTCAAGAGATTTGTTCCAAAATTTTCGCAAATTGTTTTACCTTTGCAAGTGATGATTAAGAAAAAATCACTTTTCAAATGGGGACATAATGAAAGAGAAGCTTTTGATATAATCAAGGAAGCTATCATTAATGCTCCTTCTCTCACTACCTCATATTTTTCTAATCATTTTATTTTATATACTTTTGCATCAGAAACATATTACGTTGTTGTGTTAACACAGATAAATGAACAAAAGATTGAAGCACCCATTTCATTCTTTAGTTCAAACCTTCAAGGTGTTGAACTAAATTATTCAGAAGTGGAAAAACAAGCATTTGTTGTCTATGAATATTTGAAGCACTTTAGACCTTTTCTCCTTAAGACACGCACTAAGGTAATAGTTCCATTTTCAGTTGTAAGGAAACTACTTATTCAAAAGGAACTAGGAGAAAAGAGAGAAAATTGGGTAACTGCTCTACAGGAATATGACATTGAGATAAGACCAGCGAAAATCATTAGAGGACAAGGTCTCTGCAGACTGCTTTCTGGAGCATCCAACATATCAAATGATGAAGAGTCGGGTAATAATGTACATATTTCTTAGGTAAGCCTGAATTACTTTGAAATGTAGTACAATGATTTAATGTTTTACTTGAAAAATGGATATGCTCCTATAGAACTCAATTAAAAAGAGATTTAAGATTGAAAGCTAGTCAATATAAACTCATAGACAATGTCTTGTTTAGAAAGAAGCATGACTCTGTACTACTAAGATGCCTTGAGAAATATGAAGCATGGAGGGTTTTGCAGGAACTACATGATGGACCTGCAGGAGGACAATTTGGTGGAGATACCATTTTTCATAAAATCCTTCATGCAGGATACTAATGGCCCACTTTGTGTAAATATTCTCATACATATGTGAGAAAGTGAAAAACATGCCAAAATTATGCTGCAAGACAAAGAAAACCAACCTTACCTTTGCAACCAGTCAACATTGAACAACCTTTTGAGCAATGGGGAATGGATATCATAGGTGAGATTGTTCATAACTCACCCAAGTGGCATAAATATATTCTCACTGCAACAGATTATTTTACTAAGTGGGTGGAAGCAATTCCACTAAAGGTAGCTAACTCTGAAGCCATTATTGAATTTATTGATCAATTCATTATTACCATATTTGGCCTACCCAATGCACTTATGTTTGATAATGCATCTTATTTTTTGGTAAATAGTATGACTGAATTTGCTCTCAAAAGAGGTTTTAAGCTTAAATACTATGCTAACTACTATTCCCAAGGGAATGGTATCGCAGAATCAACAAACAAAAATCTCATAAGAATCATCAAAAGGACTATTGATCAGAATCAGAAAAATTGGCTTAATTATTTAACATTTGCACTATCGGTAGATATGATTACTCAGAAGTCCTCTATAGGAAATTCTCCATTTAATCTGGTTTATGGGAAAGCAGATGTAATTTCGTCAAATCTAGCTCTTCCCTCATTAGCCCTAGTTCAATTTATTGATGAAGTACCTTCTTCTTCCTTACAATTAAGAATGTCACAAATCCTTAACATGGAAGAGGAAAGAGAAAAGGCCAAGCTAACTCATGCTTGACACCAGCAAATAGTAAAAAGTTATTTTGATGCAAATTTTGTTTCCCCTAAAAACTTCCAAGTTGGAGACCTCGTACTCAACTGGGACAAGGCACACGAGCAAAAAGGCAAGTATACCAAATTCCAAATAATATGGCTTAGACCATTTCAAATCATTGAACAAATTGGCCCATCAACCTTCACGTTACAAGACTTTCAAGGAGAAAATATTTACTCCCTGTTAATGGGCTAATTCTAGAAAATTTCTTTTCTTAGAAGAAAATTATCTTCTAAATGTACTATACATGCAGTTTTATTTTTCTAGGCAAATAGTGTTCGATTACATACTTTTGGTTGTTCACAACACCTCTTAATTATTTTATGTTTTTATTTTTGAAGAATAGAAATTTTTGAGGAAATAACTACCAAACTAGAAAATTGAATGAATATTATACAACTGTGAAATCTTTTTCCATCAAAATTGTAAATTTTGTAAACCTGAAATTTGTAAATTCTTTTTACTTTATCATCAATCAGAAAAAGGTCCATCCTTACAAAGAAAAGGCTTTCTGTAACTGAGCATCTTTAACTCTAAATTTTCATCCAAAACTCTTGAGTCAACGATTCTCCCCATCCATTGAAAATACTTTTTTAGAGTGTAAATCAAAAATATAAAAAAACTTTAAAGGATAAGAGGTCTCATTACGACCCTTCTTACCATGATCATAAGTTAATAATTAACTGAAATTACCACAACTGCATACCAAATCAGGGTAATGGCTCATGATTATTAAAATCATAAGACAAGGGGTCTCATAACAGGCCAGCTTGTTCAGTTTAATTATAACCAGTGAATGGCATTATCACTTTCTAGACATCAAGCCAAGACAATGAAATTTTAAAAAGAAGAAAAAATAAGTTTTAAAAATTAAGGATTTACCTCAAATAATTGTAATAATAAAATGGATGGGATATTGAATCATTGATGGTTAAAAGGTAACCTTGCTTGAGATATGAATATTTACTAGCAACAGTGGCTCTACCTATGACAAAAGGAGTAAATCAAAAAGCTAAGTTACAAAAGGGCACTTACTTTATCTTTTAAACTATATAATGATTGATATAAAGGACTGGAGATATTTATTTATGAAAGGTTTATGAAAGACTAACGATAGAGATGAATTTTTATATTCAAAGTAATTTTATTCATTTGAATATTTTGAAAATATTTCTTGTTTCCTTAAATGATTTTTACTTATTTAAAGATACTAAGAAATTGTTTTTCAGAGATAACTAGTTCTTCCAGTGAATCGCCAATTGTTGTGCTAATCAACAACCCCCATTGTTTTAAGCAATAGCTACCTTAGAAAATAATGGGGACCCTTTTAATTTTTAGAGTTAAAACAAACAAAACCCTTAGAATATTTCATTAGATAGAAATAGGGATCAAAAACGGGATGAAACCTTAAATTTTGGCCTTAAAAGTACTTAAGTAGAGGAAAATCACATCGTCACAATCGTAAAACCACAACGAAGCGTATATAACTCCTAAAAGATCACTTGAAACATTTTGTGATCCGATGTATATAAGTGAAAGCCATTTTAAAATGGAAAAAGCCATATTTTAGAGCAAATTCCATAAGGAATGCCTACGAGACCTACTTCCACCACGTAAGCTATCGTATTTTGCAAATTGCATTTCCAATCCCGATGGTCTTATTGTTACCCTCTCATATCCCCAATGTGATATACTTATCACATTGCATTCCCACAAGCATAATCATTCTTCTACTCCCCACCATATTCGTCGATGCAATATAGTTCATCGCACATCACACATCGCACTCTTGTCAACTCAAGCATATCGCACTCCACCAATTTTCGCCGATATTGCGATCGTGATATCACAATCGGCAAAAAGACAAGTCGATCATTATTTAATGAAGATTTGCACACGAGCAATGTTGTAATGCAACAGATCTAGTTTTAATGCAGAAATGATTATATAGGAACAACAACTCATATCAGCTATTAATGTCATAAATTAATAATTTTGTCACCCATGCCTCCATAATCATTCTCCTATAACAAGCATTCAATTCATATCCTATTAGCGTGTGAAGTCTCATATGTTTGAATGTTTCTATTGCTATGGTACTTGTGCATATTGTAAAACTAAAAACATCACTCTTTCCGCTTATCCTTTCGCATTTATTTGCAGGCTAAACCAAATAAAAATAATTCTCTAGAGATGTTTAAGGCTCTCAAGAAAGCTAAGAAGCATATGGCCCCTGTAAACCCTGCACCCTCCACAACCTAGCGAACAAAAATGTTGCCTCTCTTTACAAATACTGCGTGTGGGCCAGAAAGTGGATCCTCTTCATGGGAATCCATGTACAAGCTTCTCGAGAATGAAAAAACTCGCAAAATAAAAAGAAAATAAACTACCGACGCTCTTGATTCCTATGAAGCTACAATTGGAGAAGTAGCTACTTCTTTCCTACATCGAATTTTTTCTCGACCAAAGATCTTACCATGCACTGATATCGTAAGATGTATCATTGATAATCTCAATATCGGGGATAGGACATTTCTTACCAGCAAAGGAACAATGATTGGTTCCTTCAAGGCTGAAGATATGAAGTTGATGTACCACCTTCCAGACCCCGAAAAAATTATATGATAAAGAATTTCTTGCACAGTTCGCCAAAGAAAATGAGCTCAAATCGAAGCCAATTAAGCAATGGAGGAGTAATCCCAAAAAGCACAAGAATGATGAAAAGGGTATGTACTCCACTGTCTCCCTTGCAAGCCCATATTGTTATGTCTCTGCGGTGATGTCCAGACTTTTTTGTCAGAAGGACACTACTCGATTTTCAGTAGAATGGGTCCCTCTCATGCATGCCGCTATAGATTCCTATGTTATGAATTGGGGTAATATTCTATCTAATAACATTGCCACTCACATTTTAGAAAGAAAAAAAAAAAACGCTCCATTTCTTCCAAGGCTTTTTCCCCATTCTATATGAGCGCCTATATTATGGATGTTGTGTGTTTTACCTCAGATTTTCCAGTCATGGGCTAGAAATGGACTACCCAAGACCCTGCACCTATTCATATATTTCATAGTATGCTGTGGGATTCTAAGTATGAGAACCATTTTTACAAAGTTTGCCATGGAGTTATTCTCCCACTGTTCTAAGTTGTTTTTAATGAGAAATCCCCCAGACTCTCAAAAGAGGCCAAAGCTGACTTTTCCTCTATAGGAAAATGGTTTGGTGAAGAGTTATTCACCTATGTCTGAGTATTTGGGAGCTTAGATCGACCTCACATCTTGCCTTTGTACGCTCCTGACAAACTTCTCGCGAGAGAAATTGCATATCAGACTATTGGAAACGGCCTAACCATATTTTTGAAAGAAGCCAAAAAAGCATCATGGCCTTCTTTTCCTAGTAATTGTGGTGTTTATGGACTCAATAATTACAAACATGCTATACTAGAAATTGGTCAGATTGAATGTTTAAATTTATTTACAATTCCAAATAGGCAGTATGATCCAATCAAAGTTGCTAATAATTTCACTACCCAGGTGAATATTAGGCCTTTTGTGCACAAAGATGATGATTTCGATGACATGTTTGAGTTTGTCGACAATTATCCTGCAGTTCAAAAGTTGGCAGCTTTATGCCTGCATCCACAGCAATTGCTGAAATTTAAGCAATATAGGAATAAGAGATTGGAATCAATTCCATTGAAAATGCTTGATGTTTCGCAACCATTAGCTCAGAAGGATAAGGAAAGTAAATTGGAAACCAAGGATATTGATATCTTTAGTACAACAGGCCAGGGTAAATCAGCTGAAACTCAAACTATGGAAGTGGATTTCCCTATTAATATAAAGGATGTTTGGAAGGAGTTTGATCTTAAGCGCCAAGAAAAAAAATCAACTACAACTGGTGATCAGCAACAAATTGTGCATACTCCACAAAATAAAATTTAGGACTCATTCACTACTGAGCCCTCTGAAAAATTAATAAGCACAGAAAGAGTGGAATTCATCTCGGCCTTCCCCACCACCGAATTTTTTCTTAACATTGAAGAAATTCCTGCTTTGGACATTTTATACAGTCCAAAACACAAGGTGGTTATGAGCCGACATAAGAAAAGAAGAATATTGGAGCAACCCCTACCCCTTGTGCAAGGAGATGTTTCAATGGATATCGTATGGAAAGACACTCAGGCATGTCCTTCACTGGATCTAACTCACCTAACTTAGTTCGTAGGAGCTTATGCTTATGCAACCATTGAAAATGCATCAGAAGTTCAACAACTGATGAAACAAAAGGATGAGAAGATCATCCAACTTGAACTAGAGTTAAAAGCAGAGAAACAAAGTGTCAGTCAACAGTTACAGGTATAGATCGCACAGCTCCAGGAGAGCATGGACCAGTTAAAAATTCAACATCAAAGTGAAATTAGTTCAAAGGATACTCCAATTCACCAATTTCAATTCTCTGTTGAGCAAGTAAAAGATAATCCAAAGATTGATGAATTCAGAAAAAAGGCCTTAGAGCTAAACACTTTATTGGCATTGCAACGGGTTGTTTTTTGTAAGAAATTATCAAGTATTATTGAATTGTGTGAACAGAGTGATTCACTAGTGAATCGCATTGCAGATATGAGGATTAGTTTTGATGACATAGATGATAATGTCTCCTAGTTTGTCACCTGGCAGGATTCTACTAATGGCTGAAAGGCCAACCTACCCAGGATTGAGGATTCAAAGAAAGAAATATTATTTACAGACTGGGATATGCAGTTGAAGCAAGCAGAGAGAGCCATTTGCAAGGCAAAGGATGTTTCTACAAACATTGTGGAGACTATTAGCCAAGATCTCATTGCAGCAAATCTTATCAACATATGTCCTCCTGGTGCATTGCCTTTAGTGAAAGACTTTATAAGACAATGGCAATAAATGTCAAAGGTAAAAGAAGAACATATCATGAAGCTGGAAAAGCTGGATTGGGAGAAATATTGGAGATATTTAGTAAAGCCTCACAGCCAGTGGCTTATGCTGTGATTTCTCATAGATACATCCTCCTACATGCTTCCCCCACTTTTAATCATGTTTTCACTACCATTAGCTGAAGTAACAAATGGAAGAGGAGACAACATGACAGTCCTCGAACAAGTCATCCCTTTAATTTCTATCTCTATTTTAATTTCACTTACTTTAAGGAGGGTTGTTTTAAACCTCCTCAGCTTTGTATTGTAATAACTATTTTAAGACTTATTGTTTTTATATTTAAACCTCTTCATGTCTTTGAAGAAGGGATCTTGAAATTTTGAAAATAAGACTTTACTGATGTTTCACTTTTGTACTCTTGAAGTTTTCTGAATAGAAAAGGTTGGACCAAGTATTATTTCTCAAATGAGCAGAGTAAACATATACGTGGTACTTTTATCCTATGTGTTATATTTTAGCTTCAAATGAGAGATAGTTATTCAAATTATGATGTTTTGTTTTATGTATATGTTTGAATACAATTTGATATTAATTCACTTATGAACATATTATATTGTTATCATTTGATACATATGCAATTTAGGCATTTTAAAGTTGTGATATAAGCTTTATTCAATTGATTTAATTAACAATTTAATTAAATCAATTACTTCAAACATTTTCATATCTCTAAGTGAATGTATGGTCTTTATTTGCATCCACTAAAAGGTTATTTTTGAAGATTGCACTGCGAATAGATTTCATCCCGAGTTACATAATAGATATATTTATTGTTTATTGCAAGCTTGCCTATATTTCCATCTATCAAGTATTTCATCCCGGGATACATAATAGATAAATTTATTGTTTATTGCAAGCTTGCATATATTTGCATCTATCAAGTTTCACTTAGTGATAAAACTATCCATTCACCCCAAATATATCAAACTCTGAAACTGGTTCCATAAATCTAGTCGGAGCCACCATTCCAAACAGAAAAGGGACGGTTTTTAAGTCCCCAACTGGGTGGTTTTCCCTGATGTTGTTGCACTGATTTTTGGGGCCTCAACGGGATTATATATATATATATATATATATATATATATATATATATATATTAGTTATTATATGACTTTTATTTATAAGGTTCCACTATGAAATGATATAGCTGTGACGGTTGACAAGTTGGACAACTCATGTGTCATTTGGTGAGGAATAAGGGAGGATAGACCAGGCAGAAGGTGTTGGGGCAAACCGGGCATCATATTTTCGAGAAAAAGGCGACATGAATAAGACTATGGACATGGTTGGTGGTGGGTTGACCAGATTGGTGAAATAAGGTGTTAATATTAACAATGGAAAACACAATGGTTATGGCAAACAAATCAAGGGGAATCGCAGACGGGAAAGACGACGTGAGTGCAACGTCTTATGCGTAGTTGTTGAGATGATATATACTATGGAAAATAACGGTAGAAGGGATTCAACGACGACGGGTATACCAACAGTTGTGGCGGTTGTGTTTTTGACCTATATGCTTCAACCTACGTGGTGGACAACAGCACCGACGGCAGATAATGTGGCAGGAAAACCTGGGCAGAGGAGGTAGAGTAATGGTGGGATGTTTAGCAGTGACGATGGTAGTGGAAGGCTCGGACAGTAGTGGAATATCGATGGCATGCATCGATGTTAGGTCCTTATATTACTAGTATAGTCCCTTATTGTTGTTAGTGTAACCCTCTTATTGCTATTGTTGTACCCCTGTAACCCCCATATTGTTATTATTGTGCCCTTACACTATTATTGTTAAGTCGGCTAGGATTACATTGTGGCCCATCTAGGATTACATTGTGGCCCCATGGACTCCTATATATAGAGAGGAGGTTTTTTCATTTGTATCATCCAAGAAATGTTCATTCATGTAATGTATTGGAGGTTTCCCCCTCGAAGTCGCTTATTTCTAAGGTATTGATATCTCTTTTCTTCTCTTTTTGGAGCTGGTTTCACAACATTTGGTATTAGAGATTTGGATTCTAGGGTTTCGCTGCCCCAAACATGTCATCGTGGAATTTTCACTATAACTATTTTTTTACAAATTTTCACAGGCTGACATTTTTATAATGTGAAGCCGAAATCCTGAGGAAAATCGTTGCAAAATTTCAGAGCTTGATTCGAAATATTTTCGGAGATATGATCTGTGGAAGTTAGGTCTTTTTGCAGGCTCCTGAATTTAACCTAAATAGGTCATCGTGGAATTTGCGCTATAATTTTTTTTCTACAAAGGTTCAGAAGCTGAAATTTTTTGGGAGCACAGAAGAAATCCTGAGGAAGAATTTCGCAAAATTTCAGAGCTTGGTTCGCAATAATTTCATAGATATGGTCTGTGGAATTTAGGTCTTTTGCAGGCTCCCGAATTTCATCTCAAAGAGGTGATCGTGGGAAAATATTCATAACTCTCTCTTTGAGCATCGGATTGGAATTCTGTAAAAAGTGGTTGCAAGTACACGGAATGTAGTTTTTACTATATAAATTTCAGATCCGAAGGAGGAAACAGTGACACATGGCAGGTCGTACAAGTTCGTTCTACAGAACCAGTCCATAATTAGGTCACCGTAGGAGATTGGGCATAACTTTGTCTTCAAGAATCCAAATCAGGTCAGACCTGTGGAACTCAAAAGAAGCTTTAAAGGGCTACTTCAGGGCCTAATTTCATATATTTAAGATCCGAAATCACAGAGATAATTCAGTTTCAATATCGGGCTCCTAAAAATCAAGAAAAAGGTGTGTATTTTTTTTCAAATTGCATAAGTCTTTTTTGAAAAATCAGTTCTAGGTGATTCCAAAGGCTTATTGAGCATAGATTTCAATATTGGGTTCTAAAATGCCTTCAATATTGGGTTCTAAAATGCCTTCTAAAAAGAATTAAACACCCATTAAGCCTTCAGAAGGCTCTACTATGACTCATGAAGACAAAGAAATGCAACATGAGATATCAAAAGTCCATGAGCAAGTGCACCAAATTTCGCTATCGCAAAGAGCAACAAAAAATGAAATGGAAGTTTTGAAGAAAGGCGTGGAAGATAAGATGAATGGTTTGGAAGCTGAGATGGATGGCATGGAAGTTGGCATGGAAGCTAAGATGGATGACATGGAAGCTAAGATCGATGAAAAAATGGAAAACATGAACAATGATCTAAAAGTAGACATCGAAGGTTTGGCAAAGTTGATACAATAAATGTTTCCTAATGGCGAAAAGATACTAGAGGAAACTCATGGTGAGAACAAAATAAATGTTAATTGTGATTTCATAAACTCTAATGTTGGATTAAAGAACCACCATATTCCAAAGGTGTATATGAGGAAGTTTGATGGCAAGGATCCTGTAACATGGATACTACAGATGGAGCAATATTTTGATCTCAATAATGTGTAAACCATACAAAAGGTACGCCTTGCAACTTTACATTTAGAAAAAAAATACATTTATATGGTATCGATGGCTTTGCTCCCACAAAAAATTGTCACTTGGTCAATTTTTACGGAGGAAATGATAGCACATTATGAGGATACAAAGAGCAACACCTTCTTTAGCCAATTGATCAATCTCAAACAAAAGTGTTTAGTGGCAGAGCACATTGAGGACTTCCAAAAATTGAATATAAGGGTAACTGATATTCCATAGGAACACAGGATTGATGTCTTCATAGGGACTTTAAAGGATAACATCCAACATGAAGTTCACGTTTGGGAACCAGATTCATTAGAGAAGGCATTTAAAGTTGAAAAGAAAAATTGAATGTGTAAAATTATGGTGACAAGAAGCTCTGCCAACATCTATAAAGAGAGCGGAAATGTTGCTACTCCTAGACTTCACAACTGTACAAGGATAATTAAAGGCAATTTAAAGAAAAAAGACAAAAGGGCTTCTTTTACACAAATTTGTGATAGCAAATACACTAAAGGTCATAAGTGTGTTGAGAAGAAATTATTTTACATAGATTGTGAAGAGGAGGAAGAAAATGAACAAGAAACTTCAAAAGAAGAGGATATACACCAGGAAGCAACCCTAGAAGAAGAATAAGTGAGTCTGACCATATCATGTAATGCAATGGCAGGAATTACCACTCCTAAATCTTTCAAGTTAGAAGGACATATCAAGAAGAAAAAGGTAAAAGTGTTGATTGATTCGAGTAGTACCCATAATTTTATTCATTGTAAGGTAGCCAAGGAATTGAATTGTTTCCTATACCCAGCACCAGAATTTCAAGTGATTGTTGCAAATGGAGGAACTATAAATTTCTCTGGAAAATGCCATAATATAAATCTATCCATGGGGGAATATGTATTGAATATTTCAATGCTTTCCATCCTAATGGGAGGTGTTGATGTCATAATAGGAGTACAATGGTTACAATCTTTGGGGACGGTAGCTTTTAATTTTCAAGAACTTTTCTTGAGATTTTTTTTGGAAGGAAAGGAAATCGAATTACGGGGTATCACAAGGAAGCTAGGAAAGATAATAAGCTCTAATTTCATGACAAAGCTTCTGAAGAAAGAACAACGAGGTGTAATTGCACAATTATGCTCACTAGAAGTTCCAACATCAAAATCATTTATTTCTCCAGATATCCAAAGAGTCTTGGACATTCATTCCAAGGTGTTTGATACTCCCAAAGGACTCCCACCTATTCATGATCATGATTTACTATTCATTTGATTCCAGGAAGTGTTCCTCCAAACATTCGGCCTTACAGATCTTCTTATGTCCAAAAGAGTGAAATTGAACGTATGATTGCAAAATTGTTAGAAGCTAGTATAATTCAACCTAGTCAAAGTTCCTTCTCTGCTCCAGTAGTATTGGTGCACAAGAAGGATGGATCATGGCGCATGTGTCTGGATTATAGGGAGCTCAATAAGTTCACTATTAAAGATAAATTTCCCATTCTTGTGATTGATGAATTATTAGATGAATTACATGGAGCAATTTATTTTACCAAGTTGGATATTCGTTCAGGATATCATCAAATTAGAATGTAGACTGAAGATATTCCGAAAATAGCATTTCGAACTCATGAGGGTCATTATGAATTTTTGGTCATGCCTTTTGGCCTTACCAATGCACCTTCTACATTTCAAGGGTTGATGAAATCCATTTTCAAACCCTTCCTTAAAAAATTTGTGCTAGTATTTTTTAATGATATACTAATCTACAGCAGGTCTTGGAAGGATCATGTTCAACATGTTGACAGGGTGCTCAAACTATTGGAGGAGAAACAACTATATGCAAAAACATCCAAATGTTTCTTTGGAGTACAAGAGGTGGAATATCTGGGTCATATTGTATCTCACGAGGGTGTTAAGGTAGACCCTAACAAAATTAAAGCCATTAAGGAATGGAAAGTCCCCACAACCATAAAGCAGTTGCGAGGATTTCTCGGGTTAACAGGGTATTATAGAAAGTTTGTTAAGAATTATGGGAGAATAACAGTACCTCTAACAACATTATTGAAGAAAGATGCATTTTCATGGACTCCTGAAGCAACTAAGGCCTTTGAACATCTTAAAGAGGCAATGTGCCTAGTACCGGTCTTAGCTACGCCAGACTTCACAAAAACCTTTATTGTGGAATGTGATGCCTCAGGAAATGGAATTGGTGTTGTTTTAATGCAAGAAGGAAGACCCATTGCTTTTGAAAGTCATCCAATCAAAGGAAAGTATTTACAGAAACCTATTTATGAGAAGGAAGTGTTAGCAATACTGCATGCACTAAAGAAATGGAGAACTTACCTAATGGGAAGACACTTCAAGGTAAAAACTGATCATGATAGTCTTAAACACTTTTTGGAACAAAGACTATCTTCGGAAGAGCAGCAAAAGTGGGTCACAAAGATGTTGGGTTATGACTTTGAAATAATATACAAAAAAGGGAAGCTAAATGTTGCTGCAGATGCACTCTCAAGAAAGAATGAAGAGGTGGAAGCATTGCTTTGTGCCATTTCTATTATCCAACCAGATTGGATAACCGAAGCAAGAGATGAATGGAAGAAGGAAAAATATGTATGGACACTCATTCAAAAGTTGCAGCAAGATCCTAGTACATCCGATACATTTAGTTGGAAAAATGATTCCTTATGGTACAAAGATCGCTTATATCTTTGTAAGAATTCCCAACTAAAACAAAAGATTCTTTTGGAATTGCACACTTCTCCTTTAGGAGGACACTCAAGATTTTTAAAAAATTACCACAGGGTGAAGAAAGAATTTTTTTGGGATGGCCTTAAATCTGATATTCAAAAGTTTGTGGCGGAATGTTTGGTTTGCCAGCAGAATAAAGTGGAAACAATTAAGACCCCGGGACTTCTACAATCTTTATCCATTCCAAGTCAACGTTTGGAGGAGATTTCAATGGATTTTATCACATGCTTACCTAAGTCCGAAGGAAAGAGTGTCATCATGGTGGTAGTTGATAGACTTACCAAGTATGCACACTTTTGTGCATTATCTCATCCATTTAAAGCAAGTACAGTTGCTACTGCATTTATGGAAACAATTCAAAAGATACATGGAAACCCGAAGATTATTGTAAGTGACAGAGATCCCATTTTTACAGGAAATTTTTGGACGGAATTATTTTCTTGTTTGGGTACTCAACTAGCTCATAGCTCATCTTATCATCCTTAATCCGATGGTCAAACAGAGATAGTGAATAAATGTTTGGAAGGCTATCTTCGTTGTTTTGTATCTGATAAGCAAGAAAAATGGGTTAAGTGGTTACCTCTCGCTGAATGGTGGTGTAACACTTCCTTCCATACTGCAGCAAAAATGACCCCATTTATGGCACTTTATGGTTATCATCCACTGTATATCACATGTTCTTTAAGGGAAAATTATAGGGTTCACGCAGTGGAGGATCACATCGAGCATCAAAAAGAAGTTCTCCAACTCTTAAAGGATAGCCTAAGTTTGGCACAAAATCAAATGAAACAACAAGAAGATCAACATCGCAGCGAGAGAAGTTTTGATGTGGGAGACTGGGTATTTTTACGGCTACAACCATATAAAAAAATTTCCCTCAAGCAAGCTAAGAAGGATAATAAATTATCGCCAAAGTAATATGGTCCTTACAAGGTGTTGCAAAATATTGGTACTATGGCATACAAATTGGAGCTTCCTACTTCTTCGAGAGTGCATCCAGTTTTCCATGTTTTAAAGTGCTTAAATTTTAATAGGACAAACTTCCAACAAAATATCACAGAACTTGATGAGAATAAAACTATATTGAACTAGAAGCTGCTGAAGAATCATATATTCATGAAACTTACCAATTTTTAGTGTTGGGAAAAATACCGAGAGTGGGGGAGTGGGGAATCAATATTTACTTTAGGCTCTAATAATTATTCTTTTAATTTACTGAAATTATATACAGCATTATTGTATCCTAACACGTATGTCCGTATATCTTATTATGTTTTTACGGAGTATCGCACTTCATTCATAATTTATGAGCAGAAGTATGAACATAAATAATGTTAATGCATAAATACATATGAACAACGGGATTTAAGGTAAGTCCCAATCGGGAGAAAACCACCGCTGCTGCAATCTTAGTCTTCAATATTTATTATAGAGAAAACTTCTTACAATATGTGTTGGTGCAGACTTATACCAGCACGCAGGCACCCACCTGCAGAAGGCTACAACCTTCTCTCGTTTACCAGCCTCTCCTGGAAGGGAGCTTCTACCCCCTGCTCTCGTTTACCAACCTCTCCTGGAAGGGATCTACAACCCCCTTACTGAAGGCTTCGACCCTCAGATCTACTGCAGACCACGTTTCATCAATTTTCACACTGGATCAAGCAGCTTCAACGCAACCCTTTATTCAATCATCAACAATCATATTTTGCCCAAAACTTCATAACAGAACAGTGAGACCACTGTAACCAGAATGTCAGAAATAACCCAGACTTCAGAGAATATATGCATTCAACATCCCATGTATCCTTCTGTGTAGATTAATCTTCAGAAACCCCAACTGTCATATGCACTTTCACTGTAGATGACCCGCATATATATACGTGATTTTCTTGTATAGATCTGTAATTATATATTTTGCAGAGCAAGCCAGATCTATATAAACTTACCCGGATTTAAATGTGTTCTTCAGCAGACATGCGCCAACTCTTCATCGTTACTTCTGTTGAATAAACTCAAGATTCATCACCTTTAGATCAATATATCTCGATGGGTGCATCATAGACTCAGAATCATCAAATAAGCACGTCGTCTGTTCATGCAAATATTCCTTCAAGGAATTCTTCTTTTTCAACCCTCGCTCACGCACACACCGAATTATCATATTTTTCCCTTTAAATAGATTTCACCTTTATTAAAACCATGAGTCGAAAACCATTTAACTGCTAAAGGTATTCCTTTAACAATATTTCCATTAGTTTGGCCCACGGGGTTTTTTATTTCTTTTTAATTTATTTATCAATTGATAAATAAATATATTTACAACGTTTTTAATCCCTTATGATTAACCCTTCGGACTTTATAAACAATATCCAATGCTTTCAAAAGTTTAATATTTCAATAAGCCTTTGACCCCTGGCCCACATATGCGCCCCCACCGTACCAAAATAAAATTTACTCAAGTCTATTGCCCGATCACCGTTAGATCGCGAGCCTCCAAGATCAACGGTACATATGCATATCGCTCGACCTCCGATGCCGAAAGTTAACGTGCGATGGCCGAATGTTATTATATGATGGCGCGCAGTGGTGGCGGTTTTCCCAGGACGCGTGTCACTTGTTTTATGGAATCAAAGCCAAACTCTTGAATACTGCTTATCCCACAAAAGCGGTGCGATATGGGAAATCCACTTTCACAAAACCATTCGCGGTTTTTAAACAGTGATCAACCGTCCAATTGCTCCGTACCCCAAGTTCCGTGATTATGTTAATAAAACTTGGGTTATATATAATTTTATATAATGTGCCCTGTAAACACAGAACCCGTTCGAAGCTCACTGTACCGTGGCCTTAGCACCCTGAAATCTTATACAAAAACACGAATCTATCCATAGATCATCACACAGAGTTGCAGGGAATTTCGTACGAGAAAAAGGACCAATCAATACCCCAATTGGTCTAGGTATTTTCCACCTAACAGAGTATCACCAAAACTCAACCATACACAGATTTTCTTTCTCCTCCATCAGAATACATACATTATACATTATTTAACCTCCGTAGGGATTCTAATATCTGTCAATTCAATTCAACCCTGTCTTTGGACAACTCTCCTTTAATTCACTGCTTGTCTCTGTAAATGCATTCTTCCTCTGTTCTTTCCTGCTGATCCTGCTGATCGTTGTTCTCTGCACCTCTGTTATTCTTCTTCGTTGCCCATGCCTTTGCATATTGTTCTTGTAAATACATTCTTCCTCTGTTCTTTTCTGCTACATTTAAATGCCAATTCCTTTGCCACATCCTTTGCCATCAATGACAATATCTCCAACATCAGAGTATCTCATCAAATGGAAGAACTTACCCACTGAAGATTCTACATGGGAGGATGAGAATTTTATACAGAAGCACCCAGAGCTACTCAAGCGTTGAGGACAACACCTTTTTGAAGGAGAGGAGGATGTTAGGTCCTTATATTACTAGTATAGTCCCTTATTGTTGTTAGTGTAACCCCCTTATTATTGTTGTTGTACCCCTGTAACCCCCATATTGTTATTATTGTGCCCTTACGTTATTATTGTTAGGTCAGCTAGGATTACATTGTGGCCCCACTAGGATTACATTGCGGCCCCATGGACTCCTATATATAGGGAGGAGGTTTTTTCATTTGTATCATCCAAGAATTTTTCATTCATGTAATGTATTGTAGGTTGCCCCCTCGAAATGGCTTATTTCTAAGGCGTTGATATCTCTTTTCTTCTCTTTTTGGAGTTGGTTTCACAACAGTCGGGTGGGTTAAGTCTAGTGTGAATACATGCATGGATAAGAATTGGTCGATGGCAACACTGCATATGACTGCAGACAGACGTAAGGTTTGTTTTTTCCATTAATTTGTTTATATGTGTGTGTGTGTGTGTGTGTGTCCTTTTTCTATTCTCCTTTTTTTGACCTTTTTTTTCTTATATATACTCCTTTTCTTTTTTTCTTTTCTTATTTCGAGTTTTGTTTTTAATAACACTCTTTTTTTAGCGTTTTATTTTTTCACTATTTTTTTTTATTCATTGATGTCCAAGGGTCGTATTTTTTCTCTTTTTTTAATGGCCAAAGGATGAACAGTAAAAATGGATAAACTCCAAAACTTGTGCAGAAAAACGCTTCAATTGCACGACAACAAGGTTGACGAAATTTCAATGGCCAAAGTTCGGGATCAGTCGACATGGCTTTGATACCACTATAACGAACAAAGTTTGTGTACTCAGAGGAATGTTTTGATACCAATGTAATGAATAAGGCTTGTATACGCAACAAAGTACCCTTCAAAACACTTAGAAGATGAAAACATCCATAGTAGGAAAAGTAATTGTATATTGTATATTATATAAGAGAATTAATGTAATGATCACAATGAGGGTGAGGGCCTGCTTATATACCCTAGGCAGGTTCCTCTTCACCAACAGTTATGTCCTTAGGGACATACTTTTTCATTAACTAGTTACGAATTAATCATTATTTATTATTATTATTATTTTAAATAATTTGTATTATTTTATATATATTTATATTTATAACACTTCACCTAAGTGATGTCATATTTGTACTAGGCCTGAAGAAGAACCTCATCTCTTTAGCAGTTTTGGAAGGGCGTGGTTATTATGTAATCTTCAGTAAAGGGAAAATATTTCTGAGGCACATAGCCACTGGGTTGGTGAAGCATACCGAGGTTCATGTGAAGAACCTCTATAATCTAGATGTGGAATATTGTGTTGCATTAAGAAGTAAAGCAGAGAAAGTGTAGAGTCGCGATGTCAGTGAACTCTGGCATAGGAGATTGGTCCATTTGCATCATGGCACCTTAAAAATTATAAAACAAATAACCATTGGCCTCCCTAAAGGATCACTTGAGCAACACAATGTCTACAAGGGGTGTACCATGGGGAAGTATGCAAAATCAACATTCCATGATCGAGACAACAAAGCACATGTAATCTTGGAGAGAGTCAACTCTGATGTTTGTGGACCCTTCTCATCAGCCTCCACTTCCAAACATAAATACTATGTTATTTTTATTGATCATTTCTAAAGGAAGCGTTGGACCTTCTTCATGCGAAATAAGGATGAGACATTCTCAAAATTTGTAGAATTCAAGGCACTAGTTGAGAAAGAGACCAACAAGAAGGTGAAGGTTCTCAGGAGTGAAAATGGAGGTGAGTATATTTTGAATGACTTCAAGGATTTATGTGTGAAATAAAGCATTTGAAGAGAGTTGACAACACCCCATAATCCATAGCAGAATGGTGTAGATGAGAAGAAGAACCATAGTATTATGGGAGCTGCGAGAGTTATGTTACATGACCAAGGCATGCCACTGCATTTGTAGGTAGAGGGATGTAACACAACATTCTACTTGCAAAACCGTATTCCTCATCAAATTATTGGTATGATTACACTGAAGGAGGATTTATCAGGGAGAAAGTCAGATGTGTCTCTTTTCAAAAATTTTGAAGCCTCTGTTTACTGCCATGTCTCCAAAGATTCGAGGCAGAAACTTGGCCTGACAACAAAGTTGGGAGTTTTTGTGGGTTAAACTGAAACTCCATACAATTACCAGGTGTACTTACCTTCCCTCAGAATGATAGTTTCGTGAAGGGATGTAAATTTTGATGACGAGAAAGCAATTAGGTGCTCCCTTGAGAGCGAGATTCAGATCCCACGAGAAGATGAGCTTTTAGCTCCAAAGGAGGAGCCTCAGGAAGTTGTGGAGCAACAAAAAATGGAGGATCAAAGAGGAGGAATAATGGAGACATCCACTAAATCATAACCATCCAGAGAATGGAGAAAAAGAACCAGGGAAGTTGATATATTGGTGCAGGATGCGAGGGAGAATATGGGAGCTCCTTCAATTTACACAAGCAAAGCAGGTCACCTAAGATGTACACTGGATATATGGCTCTAATGACTAATATTGTAGAGACTAGGCCATTCTCTTTTGAGGAAGTAGTTGAGAAACTAGTTTGGGTTGATGGAATGGCAAAAGAATACGAATCCATTATGAAGAACAATGTTTGGGAAGTGGTCCCAAGACTGGAAGATAAGTCAGTTGTGCGTTCGAGATGGATCTTCAAGGCTAAGCATGCAATAGAAGAAAACATAGAGAAGTATAAGGCCAAATTTGTGGCCAAAGGATTATATCACGTTTGGGGAATTGAATATGAGGAAACCTTTGCTTCCTTAGCAAGGTATTCATCCATATTATTAATTCTTGCACTGGCTACGCAGATGGGGTGGAAGATCCACCAAATGGATGTAAAAACAATGTTTCTCAATGGTGTTATTGAGGAGGAAGTGTACATAGAGAAACCATAAGGTTTTGAGACATTTGATCAGGAGTCTCATGTGTGAAAACTCAGCGAGCATTGTATGGTCTCAAACATGCACCCCAAGCTTGGTACACTTGGATCGACAGTTATCTCACTTGATTCATCTATCATATTTTGGTATAAGTTAAATTTCTTATCATTGTTTTATATGTTGATGATTTAATATTGACAGGTGATGAGAAGTTAATCAACTCTAGCAAGGAGGACCTTGCAAGGGGATTTGAGATGAAAGACATGGGTCTCATGCACTACTTCCTTTGGCTCGAAGTATTGCAAGGTAATGGGGAATTTCTTGTGTCTCAAGGCAATTATGCCAATGAGATATTGCAGATATTTTGCATGGAGAGTTGCAAGCCCATGAAGACACCTCTAGTGACCAATTAGATGAAGGAGAATGCCACTTCAGGTGAAGAGGTTGATGCTACCATTTTCCGATAGCTAGTGGGTTCACTGATGTATCTTATGAACACATGACTAGATATGTGCTATGCAGTCAACCAGCTGAGCCAAGCTATGGTTAGGTCGACCAAACTATATTGCAAGGCAGCTGAACATGTTTTATGGTACCTCAGAGGCACTACCTAGTTTGGATTATGGTACAAGCGAATAGAGGGAGTGAATTTGTGTGGCTTAACAGATGTAAATTGGACGAGGAGTCCATCTAACCGAAAGAGTACATCAAGTGGAATTTCCAATGTTGGGTCTACAACAATTTCTTGGTATAGTAGAAAGACTGGTTTGTGGCAGTCATCTCGGCAAACGCTGAATACATGGTTGTAATTCGAACAACATGTGAGGCGATCTAGAGGAGAAAGATACTTGTGACATTGTTTGGTTAGGAGATTGATGCAACTATGATCTATTGTGATAATAAAAGTTTCATTAATCTCTTTGAGAATATGGTATTTCACAATCGATCCAAGTAGATAGATATATGGTATCATCATTTACGGGATTGTGTGCAAAGGAGGATAATGTTTTTATAATACATTCCGACGAAGCAACAAGATGCTGACATCTTAACAAAGGCTTTTTCAAGAGGGAAGTTCAAATTCCACATGTGCGGGATAGGGGTGGTTGATAATCCCTTTCTTGATAAGACAAAGTGTTAATAAGTGTAGAAATAAAGTCTCAATTTGACTTTTCCTTGGTCAAATTGAGAAAAATTGAAATTTCCACATCAGCAGACAACTTGAAGGTAGTTATGTAGAAATATGGTGATAAAATTGCAACTTCTCGAGAAATTTAATCTAAATCAAGAGACACAATTCTATTCTACTGCTATGAGGAAATCAATTTACAATTTAGAATAACATTTGCAAACATGCATCAATCACATACAAAAGTACACAAATTTATCTAGGGAAAACCACCTAGTAAAACCCCTTAAGCATGTTTGCACTAATTAGATGAATAGAGAATGTATTACAATTTCTTGCTCGCTTTGAGCGCAACCTGCAAGTGAATAGCCTTTATATTTTCTCAATGAGAAGCTCTAACCCAAATTTGATCAATTTATGCCCCCACTTGAGCTCATATTTCCTTGCACAAATCCTAAGGATTTCGGCCCCTTTTTTTTAGGAATTTTCCTCCAATTGTTTGTGCAATTCCCAAGGATTGATCACTGATTGCATAAAACACCTATACACTCAAGAATAGTCTACAACTAATGTTACACTGCTTTGGAATCTCCATCACAACTGAGGAACTAAAATTCCTTTCATGCACTATTTATTTTTGGTTGATTGATTAGTTAATTGGATGATCACTGAGTTAGACTATTGTCACATTGCACAACTGACCTGCAACTAGTTCTATCAACAATTACAACTAGAATTAGTTTAATTGAATACAACTAGAAATAACTGAATTGGATTGCTAAAAATTAGAAATCACACATGATTAATTGAACTCCAAGTATTCTAACTATAATTTATGAGCTAATTGAGTGACAAGAGCCATTTCACCTTAGTTAACTGCCTCTAAGATATCTTCTGATGTGGAAATTTTTAATTTCTCCATTTGAGCGAGCCAAAGTCAAATTAAACCTTTCTCGCTAGACTTCTCACCACTCCCTCTTAGCAAGAAAGGGATTATCAACCACCCTATCCTACACTTGTGGAATTAGAACTTCCCTCTTGACAAAGACTTTGTCAATATGTCAACATCTTTTTCCTCTATCGGAATGTATTGTAGCAACATTATCCTTCTCTACACACAGTCCTGTAAATGATGATAACGGATATATATATGCTTGGATTGATCGTGAAATACTAGATTCTCAGAGAGATTAATGCAACTATGATTATCACAATAGATCACAGTTGGATCCATATCATAACCAAGAAGTCCCACAAGTATCTTTCTCATCCAAATCATCTCACGAGCTGCTTGACTTGCAACCATGTATTCAACTTCTATTGAGTTGAGCGCGACAAACCTATGCATCTTGTTGTACTAGGAAATTTTTGTGGACCCAACACTGAAAAATTCCACCTAATGTACTCTTTCGTTCAAATGGAGTCCCTGTCCAATCTGCATATTTGAAGCCACACAACTTCACTTCCTCTATTCATTTTTACCATAATACATATTGGGTAGTGCCTCTAAGGTACTGTAAAACATGTTTTGTTGCCTTCCAATACAATTTGGTTGACCTAACCCTATCTTGGCTCAGTTGGTTGACTGCATTACACATATCTAGTCACGTGTTCACAAGATACATTAGTGAACCAACTAGTTGTTGGTAAATGGTAGCATCAAACTCTTCGTCTAAAGTGGCTTTCTCCTTCCTTTAGTTGGTAGCTAGAGGTGTCTCTATGGGGTTACAACTCCTCATGCAAAATCTGTGTAGCATCTCATTGGCATACTTTCCTTGAGGCATAAACAATTCCCCATCACCTTCCCATACTTCCAGATGAGGAAGTAGTGCATGAGACCCATTTATTTTATCTCCAACTCCCTTGCAAGAGTTCATCAATTTCTCATCACCTATCAATATTAAATCATCAACATCTAAACCAATGATACACAATTTACCTTCTACAAAAATATGATAGAGGTTCACATCCGCTTCATTTTTGGTGAAGCCTAATCCAATGAGATCATTGTCAATCTGAGTGTACCAAGATTTGGGTGCCTGTTTTAGATCGTACAATGCTCGCGTGAGTTTGCACACATGAGAATCCCGATCAAATGTATCAAAACTTTCTGGTTTTTCTATGTACACTTCCTCCTCAATAACACCATTGAGAAATGTTGTTTCTACATCCATCTGGTGGATCTTCCACCCCATCTACGTAGCCAGTGCAAGAATTGATATAATGGATGAATAACTTTCTAAGGGAGAAAATGTTTCCTCATATTCAATTCCCTAGACTTGAGAGAGTCATTTGGCCACAAAAATTTCCTTATACTTCTTTAGGGTTCTGTCTGTTGCATGCTTAACCTTGAAGATCCATCTTGAACCCACAATTGATTTATCTATCGGTCTTGGTACCACTTCTCAAACATTGTTCTTCATGATGGATTGGTATTATTCCACCATTGCAACAACCCAAACTATTTTCTCAACTTCTTCCTCAAAAGAAGATGGCTCAGTCTCTACAAGATCATTCATTAGAACCTTGTAGCTAGTGTACCTCTCAAGCAACCTTTTTTTCCTGTGGAAATTTGAAGGAGGCCCCACATTCTCCCTTGAATCCTGCAATAGCCTTTTAGCTTCCCTAGTTATTTTCCTACATTCTCTGGGAGATTATACTTGAATGGATGTTTCCATGTTTCCTCCTATTTGATCCTCCATTTGTGGCTGCTCCACAACTTCCTGAGGTTCCTCCTTTGAAGCTAAAATCTCCTCTTCTAATGGGATCTGAAGCTCCATCTCAAGAGAGCACCTCATTGCTTTCTCCTCATCAAACTTTACATTCCTTCGCATAATTTTCATTCTGAGGGAAGGTAAGTACACCCAGTAATTGAGTGGAGTTTCGATGTAACCAAAAAAAACTCCCAACTCTATTATCGACTCAAGTTTCTTCCTCAAATCTTTGGAAACATGGCAGTAAATAGAGGCTCCAAAAATTTTGGAATGAGACACATCCAACTTTCTCCCTGAGAAATCCTCCTCCAGTGTAATCATACCAAGAATTCGATGAGTACTTCGATTCTGCAATTATTTTTTTGTGTTACATGCCTCTACCCACAAATTCAATGGAAATCCTTGGTCATGTAGCATAGCTCTTGCATTTCCCACAATGCTCTCGTTCTTCCTCTCAACTACCCCATTTTGTTGTGGGTTGTGGGGTGTTGTTAGCTCTCTTCGAATGCCTTCTTTCACACAAAAATCATTGAATTCATTCGAAACATAATCACCTCCATTGTCACTCCTGAGAGCCTTCACCTTCTTGTCGATCTCTTTCTTAACTAGTTCCTTGAATTCTACAAATTTTGAGAATGTCTCACCCTTCTTCCGCGTGAATAAGATCCAACACTTCTTTGAAATATCATCAATAAAAATAACAGAGTATTTATGTATGGCCATAAGCTTACCAATTCGGTAATTTATCCCTCCCATTCACCGAGTCCTGGTAGCTATGCTAGATTTTGGGAAGGCCTAGAAGAGATAGGCTCACTAGGTCATCTTCTGAAACATTCACACCAACCCCTCCATGCTCATCCTGAAATTGTGTAAACCTAGTGAGATAATGTGGAATAATATCATTCATTTGCATCTTGGTGTTTCGAAGTTTATCTTTGAGGGCCAATTTTCTATGGTCATTGCTATTCTCGAATAGCTCAGTTAATGCCTTCCACATTGCAAAAGGAGTTTCTCTCCCATGGAGATTTGAGACAATGTGGTCTCATAATCCCTCCAAGATTATTCTCCTTGCCTTGGCTACATATCTATTCCACTGGGCTATGTTATGGGCATCGAGCTAATCCTGGTTTTGGAATGTATGTCTTGACATATTCCAACAATCCATTGTCATTAAGCACTACCTCCATGTGATCCTTCCAGGCAATGAAATTTGAGTAGCCTTCCAAGTCATACTCTAATCTGTTTCCATTATAGGTCGTTCTCCTAACTATGAAGAGATCCTGATACATTGAAGCTGCAAATTCGAACCTCCTGAGAAACAACTTCGAAATTCTTGTTCTAATGTGAATCCTGCTCTGATACCATGTAGAAATATGGTGTTAGAATTGCAACTGCTAAAGAAATTTAATCTAAATCAAGAGACATAATTATATTCTACTACTTTGTGGAAATTAATTCACAATTTAAAACAACATTCGCTAACATGTATCAATCACATAAAAAAAGTACATAAATTTATCTAGGGGAAACCAAATGGTAAAAACCCATTAAGCATGCTTGCATTAATCATATGAATAAAGAATGTATTACAATTGGTTTCTTGCTCTAAGCACAACCTGCAAGTGAATAACCTTTCTCTTTTCTCAATGAGAAGCTCTGACCCAGAATTAATCAATTTCTGCCCCGACCTGAGCTCCTATTTCCTTGGGAAAATCTTGAGGAATTAGGCCCCTGTTTTTTAGGAATTTTCCTCCAATTTATTGCACAATTCCCAAGGATTGAAAATTGATTGCATGCAACACATGTACACTCAAGCTAGTCTACAACTGATGTTACATTGCCTTGGATTATCCATAACAGCTGAGGAACTCAAATTCCTTTGCAACTATCAAGTATCAGAATTTGGGGTGCTCCAACATTCATGAGGGTGATGAATTCATTTCCCCATTAAAAAAAGGATTCAAGCACTCATATTTTCAGATTTTTTGAAAAAAACTAACTAGATTCCAACTAGAAAATTACTGTCCAAACAAAATTTTCATGTGCTTAAACAAGTCTCACATATAAATAACAATATAATATGAGTATTGTCTTAATGATGCCATTTATATAAGTAGACAAAATTATCGCGTGCTTAAATAAGTCTCACATATAAATAACAATATATTATGAGTATTGTATTAATGATGCCATATATATAAGTAGTGGCGCCCGATTATATTTATATATTATGAGTATTGTCTTAATGATGCCATTTATATAAGTAGTGACTCCTCGTTATTTTTTCAACAAAATGTTTTGATAGAGCACTAGCAACCTCCCGAGATACATGCAATAGCCCGCAAGACACATATATCAAGAACTCATAGTTCAGCCAAAGACTAAGACATTTGAAGACCATCGGTATTGGAGTTAGGATCCCAGACTCCAACGGGACGCCTATCCCTCTAGCCTTACTATGAGGGACCACATCTCCAGGGAATTGAACCTGGGTGGATGAGATGGAAAACCACCATCCCAAACACTTGACCTAAGCACCCATTAACAATTAATGACTCCTTATTATATTAATAGGAAAGAAATTGGTTATAAGACAATTATATAGTTTGTTTCGTTTTTTGTTATTGTCCTTTGTACGATATATTTAAAATTATAAGTTAATGTATACATAATAATAATAATAATAATATAAATTATGAAACTTCATATATTCCATTATCTTTTTTCAAATTATGGGATGTTATTCTATACCACAATGTTGGTCATATTGTTAATGAGAGCGAGATATGTTGTCAGTAGTCTCATCCACACCTACCACAACATTTGTTGAGTTCTCCATGAAAAGGGGGAATGTTATCATTAACCCCTACCATCCCTATGTTTGATGTGAAAATTTTCAACAAGTTGTTATTATGATTTCGAAGTAAAGAATATAAACATTGTAATCAGCACTAAAGGCCAACCCTCTCAAATATTGAACTAATTAATAGATGAGGTGATACATCCAAAGACTGTAACAGCCTTAGGTTAAAAATTCATGTAATAAAGTTAACAAAGGAAAAATAAGACCAAGGTCATGGGACATGTATTCTAAGTTGAATGTTTGGAAAAACATCTTAGTGGGTGTCACTTTCGGTTTATTATGGCTAAGGAAATTAGCAAAGGTGTTGGAAAGGGGAAAATGGCATTTATTGACATTTTACTTATGAAAATAATGAAAATTAGGAGAAAAGGACGGTGAAAGGTCACAGGTTGCATGTGAGGAGAAAAATGAAGAAATTAGATGCCTCAATGATAAAAAGGCTTTTGAGTATCAGTTCATGGCTTTTTCTTAGCTTTTTGACAGGTTTTGGGTGGAGCTCTCATTCTATTCTCCCTCTCTCACATCTTGCACACTTAGAGTCCTTGAAGCACTCTTGGAGCATCTTGGGCATACTTTGGATTTGCAGCAAGAAGGCAAAGGAAAAGCAGGAATGCGCAAGGGAACGGTTTGATCAATGGCTACGGTGGGTTTTTCTTGTAGGTATCGAGTTGCATGTATGATTTCCTTACTATTTTTGGCATGCATGGCACATGTATGTGGTTTCTTGGTTATGATTTTTCATTGGAATGGAGAATTCACTGGATTGACAGTGGTTTTTCCTAGCCTTTTCATTTCTTGGATAACCATGGTGTTGTGGGTTTTGTCTTTTTTTTTTGGGTGCTCATGTTCCTTATGGTTGTAGGTTGAGTTACTAGTTCTTAGAGCCTTGGTTGGACAAATGCTTTGGAAGCCCTGTAACAACTTGGGTTGAGTTACTAGTCCTGGAAGACTTGGTTGGAAAAATATTCTTGAGCCCTTGGTGGCTTGAGTTACTAGTCTTGGAAGCCTTGGTTGGAAAAACTTTCTTGAGCCCTTGGTGGGTTGATTTACTTGTCCTGGAAGCCTTGGTTATACAAACACTATGGAGCCCTTGGTGGGTTGAGTTAGTAGTTCTAGAAGCCTTGTATGGACAAACGCTCTAGAGCCCGACGACAACTATGGGTTGATTTATTAGTCCTAGAAGCCTTGGCTATACAAAGGCTCTAGAGCCTAGCGACAATTGTGGGTTTAGTTACTAGTCCTGGAAGTTGAGTTGGAACAAACGCTTAGGAGCCCTAGACAGCTTGGATAGAGACTGATTTGGTGATGGTTAGAGATGTCTAACCATGTGGTGGAATCACAGGTTAAGGGTTGACATGGTCTGGCCTCTGGAATCCCTAGTTTGGTTTTCTTGGTTTATTCCATGAGATCCCACATTCATGCTTGGAATATGGCATGGGGGTGACTTGTTGAAAGAAAGATTTGGTTCAGCCCAATCTATGGTCAGGTGGTACGTAGAATTCCCTGACTTGGTTGGAATTTTCATATGTTAATAAGATGTAATTTATATTGTGATTAATGTATATATGTATTGATTATGTTGGTGATATTATGGTTGAGTTTCCATGGTTTATATGTTGGTTATTTGTTGGTTTGTATGCTAGTTATATGTTGGTTACATTATGTATATTATTTATATCTCTTGACATGTTTGAAGAATATATGAATGGTCGGTGAATGCATGACCTAATAGATGATGTTGCAGCTATTATGTGAGGGCATTATACCTTCTTGACGGTACTCATATAAGTATGAGATCTCTATAACCAAATGTGTATTTATGACTTGTACATTTCGTGTTCATGATGTGTTTCACGGAATGTATGTCATGGTTAGGCTTGGTTTGGCCAAGTCCTTGATCAGGTTTTGTCTTTGTGTCATTTATTGTTTTGGAAAGTTTCATCAAGTTCTGGGCAGTGACCTAGAGTCTAGCCTTGAAAAGGTGGCACAAAATTCGCAATCTCAATCACAAACCTCGTTGAAAGAAGACTGCAGTCGCACCCTTGCAGTGTTTATGCATGTGACTATAGGCCTACAGTCGCATGGATATAGACTTGTGCATGTGACTGGGAGTATAGATCAGTGAAAAGGCAAGTTAACTTAGGGTTTGGACACCTGGAAGGGTGTTTTAGCCCTTCAGGGTCCTGTAGCACCTAAGGAAGGTCAATAAGGCTTTTTTTTTTTATTCCACATCCTTAATATGATCTAGGAGGTTTAATCATATCATAGTAACTCTTCTTCACATATTTACCCCAGTGGACCTATAAACTTGGGTAAGTGTGGGAGGAGGGTGTTTCAAAGACTATGGTAAATCATGATTAAATGTGAGGCTTGTCCCTACAACCATTTAAATTGTAGTGGTAGTGCAAGATGATTCTTTGTACTTACATGTCGAACTCTTATGCTTATTAAGGGGTGGGATGTAATGTCTCATTATAAGGCAAATTCCATGCCCGACACCACTTGATAACAATGGCATTCTCGTTTTCACAAAACAAGACATACCGCACTTTTGTGGTGAATTAAACACTAGTGGGAGGAATATCACCACCCGTTTTACCACCTAGTGAAACTTACAACAATGAAACCATGTGAATTAAGATAGTTGATGATTGTATATTTTTGTGTGCATAAAAAGGTTAGAATTTATGTTTTTTATAGTCCTCTCTTTGTTAAATTGTGATTTGCGCTATTATATATCAAAGAATATTTTCTTTTCGGTTGACACAGTTTTTGTGCATCTTCTCATAGTGGGGTTTTTGAAGCAATGATTGTGTTACATTCCATTTTTTAAGTAATAAATGTATTGCAACGTTTTTTTAATAATGTATTTAGTATGAATATTAGTATTAGTATAAATAATAATTCAAAATGGTCAGGATTAATGAGTTTTTCACCATAGAATAAAGTTTCATTTTAATGAAAGTTTTACTTAACATCTAATCTATAAATTGTTGTGGATATTCCATTGGAACTTTGTCACAACAAAATACTAAAATCTTTATCATATAGGTTAGTTACATTTAAAAATAAAATTCTTTAACAATTGATTTTTTCTTTTAAAAAAAATGAAATAACTTAAATGCAAGAAACTGAGAGAAGAAAGAAGTACACCCCCCCCCCATAATAGATACAATTTTTTCCCAATGAAAATATAAAATGATAGAAAATTTCTCTAGATGGAAATATGCAAGTACAATGGAAGAGGAACTCTTTGTGGAGTTACTTAAGACCTGTGGCATGTAAGGCTACTACAAAACCCTAACCCCCTCTATTCTACTTTCTAGCCTCCCACCCCTGATTGTGCTACTCAACTATGTAAAAAAATACAATAACATAGAATGGAATCCTACTTCTCCTATAACCCTAGTATTTAACATGGCCCAACAACCAACTCGAGGTAAGGTTTGACTTCCTCAACCCTCAATTAGAGTTACAGGTAATTTGGACCTTCTACAGTCTCCTTCAAAGTTCATATGTGGTTAGCCCCATATGCATGAGTAAGAGGGGTTAACATGGCATCCTCTCATATGATGATGGTCAACACAATAGGTCAACTTGTGAGAGGAATAACTTGTGCATACAAACTTCCATTGATGTGATTATTGCACCATATCTCTAAGTGTAGAATAGGACTAGATGGTTTAACGAAAGGCAATATTTTTTTTTTACCCCCAAAAACATTATTTAATGCCTCTGTAGAAATTATATAAACAATATGTATACTAATGGATTCAATATGATCATGTAATATACTAAAACAAGATATTGAACCCTTCTACAATATTTGCGGAAAATAAACACGATCGCACAATCACACCAAGTAAGAGAAAGAAGCAAATCAATTGCACAACACATATATTTTTCCTCGGGAAATATTTGATCTATATCTATTGTATAATGAACCAAGGAATCATGAAACAATACAATGTATGTGTGCTCACCACAACCTCATACACTCTACCAATTATCTCACACTAAACTAGACAAAATTGACCAACACTTAGCCAATTTTCTGCCTCTGCTCAGCATGCCTTTCTTGCGCAATAATAAGAGAATTAAATCCCAATTAATTAGGAAATTCAACCTTCCTAAACTGTGCAATACATCATGGGAAGTCCTATGGTTGTATAACTGCATATGGGCAGTTTGCTAAAACACAATTGATAGATATCAACCCTTTAACCTCTGTCTCAACCGAGTCTTCATCAGAACTGACATGCATGCAGCTATTAATAGTAAATCACGAGTCACTTGAAAAATCACTACATGTGAATTAAATCTAATTTAATTCCCTTGACCTCTCACTAATGCAACAATCAGTTACAACTAGTTAGACTGTCTTTAACTCACTTAACTGAGTTAACTGATTTCTCATGCATTAAACTAATACACTAACTGCAACTTGGACTCTAAAACAAATAGAATCATTCTACATGCCTCACTAACCACCCTCAACTCGAATTTCATGAGCTAACTGAGTCTATCACACTCACTTAACTATTACAAGTGATTATGAGATAAGATTACAATTTATTGTCCAATTTATTTAAGGGATAAATAAATTTGACACACATTTATTCTAATTTAATTAAGAAATAATTAAATAAAAAGCCTCCATGGTAGCCATTTCTGGATGCCATTTTTCGGATGTTGTTTCTGGATGCCAATTTCATTGTTTCTTGTTGAAAATTTCAACACTCCCTCTCAACAAGAAAGGAATCAATTTGTCCTTATCTGGTACCTTTGGAATGTTCTTGCATGCAAAACTTCTAAAACTGAATAGCCTCCAAACAACTGAATCAGTATAATCCATATGTCATCAGAGTCTTCTGACTGTTTCTAGCTACTGCTAATGTCTACTGGACTCTCTGTGATGCTAACATCTACATCCATGCACTCTGCACTGCTGCCAACTCTGATCTACGCTTCAGTACCCGAAACCTGTCACTCTGATTTTTGTCCTCCTGACATATGACTGCATCAATCTAACTTATCATTCCTGCTACTGTTGTATTGTGGGCTCCTCATAGCCAGGTTCAATCCATGAGACACACCATCTCAATGGACCCTGCCCAAATTTCTTCTTGGGATTAATTCTACACATTGCTCCACCTCACACCTGGAGGTATAGATGCATGTACTCCCTCTGCCCATTTGGCTCGAAATTTCCCCCTCCTAAAGGTCTCTTCTTGAGCAGACTCTTCCAATCAGTCTCCTCTCTACTTCTCTAATTGTGGCTTCTCCATAAGCTTCTAAGACTGCTTCTAAGGTTGCATGTTGAAATATAATTTCTCCCTCTCAACCACCAAGTCATTAACCACTGCTTTTCTCATCCTTAAATGCATCCTCAACCTCGAGAGCAAACAGATTCTTAACTCTTGAACTGATCTACTTCACCTGTCCCATGGCTATGTGTTTAAGGGACACCTTTCATTTTCTAAACATCACCTCATAACCACGGTTTTCCAATACCTCTACGGAGACAAGATTCTTCCTTAGGCCTGGAACATACATAACATCTGCTAGTCTGAGATGAGAGCCATTATCCCTCTGTATGGTAACTATACCTATGCAAGTCGCGTTATACCTCCCATCATCTCCAAACTCTATGTTCTATTGGAGGTCCTTCTCCTTCAATTCACTGAAGAAATCTCTATTCCCTGGCATATGGAACGAGGCACCGCTGTCTAAATACCACAGGCATCCCATTATAGTGTTGGCCAGGCATTCAATGAGAGTAAAATCAAGATTGAATTGTGAAGCTAATGCTTCACCCGCTGCAACTACAGGATCCTTCTTGCTTGCCTTCTTCTATGGACAATTTGTAGCATAGTGCCCATGCTCGTGACAGTGAAAACATTTGATCTTGGACAAGTCTTTCTTGCCCGCTTTGCCTTGGGATTTATTTCCATTGGCCTTATTTGCCTCACTGGCCAAGGCACAATCTTCCTCGTCATTAGTCTTGGATGAGGATCCATCCCTGGTATTCCACCTAAATTATTCTTGTACCAAATCCGACCAAAGTTGCTCCCAATCTGGCAACTTCTCTCTCCCATTAACCGAGTCTTGGTAACTATGCCATCTCTTGGGAAGGCCTAGAAGTGCTAGGCTCATCAAGTCATCATCTGCTACGGTCACACCAACACTTCCAAGCTAATATCGACATTGAGTGAACTTCGCCAAGTATGTTGGTACCGTCTCGCCCTCCTCCTCCTTGATTTTCTTGAGCTTGTCCTTCAGCACCAACTTCCTTTAGTCGTTTTTATTCGAAATCATATCTGTCAAGGCCTTCCACATAGAATATGGAGTTGACTTTCAGTGGATACTTGAGACAATGTGATCTCGAACTCCCTCTAATAATATCCTCCTTGCCCTTGCTACCTTCTTTTTCAAAGCATCAAGAAGAGCGATGTATGCTGCTGCAGGCTTGGGAATTTCATTATCAATGAATTATTTCAACCCACTGTCCTCCAGAACTATCTCCATTCTATCTTTCCATGTGAAATAATTAGAACTCTCCTCAAGTGCATTTTCTAGTCTTAATCCATTGAAATCCATCTTGATCCTCTTGTCCCTCCAAAGAAAGTATCTGCAAGTTTGAATACCGTTAAACACAAACTCAATTTCTTCTCCACTATAGTGATTTCTGGCACTTCGATACCATGTAGAAATTATACAAACAATATGTATACCAATGGATTCAATTCGATCATGTAATATACTAAAACAAGATATTGAATCCTTCTACAATATTTGCGGGAAATAAACATGATCGCACAATCATGCCAAGTAAGAGAAAGATGCAAATCAATCGCACAACAGATATTTTTCCTCGGGAAAGCTTGATGCTCAAAACCCCTCTATCTCTATTGTATAATGAACCAAGGAATCATGAAACAATACAATGCATGTGTGCTCACCACAAACTCATACACTCTACAAATTGTCTCACACTGATCTAAACAAAATCAACCAACACTTAGCCAATTTCCTGCCTCTCCTCAACCTGCCTTGCTTGTGCAATTCTAAGAGAATTAAATCCCTATAATTAGGAAATTAAACCTTCCAAAAAATTTCAATACACCATGGGAAATCCTATGGTTTTATAATTGCATCTGGGCACTTTGCGAAAAATACAACTGCTAGATATCATCCCTTTAACCTTTGTCTCAACTGGGTCTTCATCAGAATTGACATGCATGCAACTATTAATTGAGTTACAACTAGTTAGACTGAATTTAACTCACTTAATTGAGTTAACTAATTTCTCATGCATTAAACTAATACACTAACTGCAACTTGGACTCTAAAACAAACAGAATCACTCTACATGCCTCACCAACCACCCTCAACTTGAATTTCATGAGCTAACTCAGTCTATCATACTCAGTTAACTATTACAAGTGATTATGAGATAAGATTACAATGTATTGTCCAATTTATTAAGGGATAAATAAATTTGACACACATTTCTTCTAATTTAATTAAGAAATAATTAAATCAAAAGCCTCCATGGTAGCCATTTCTAGTTGTCATTTTCTGGATGTTGTTTCTGGATGCCAATTTCGTTGTTTCTTGTTGCAAATTTCAACAGCCTCAATGTTGCTCTAGAAGGTTTCAAGACCCAATTCTCCAAAGTAGGACATGTCACTAAAATGACATTGCAAGACGATTCTTCTAATTTTTTCCACTCTCGAAGCATGATGTTAGATGACAAATAATATAATAATCCAATGTAGATCAACATCTAAAGTAGCCATCATTGATGCCGCGCTAAGCCCATTTCGGGGGGCAATAAATTTTTAATTTAGTTTTTCATTTTAGTAACATCTAGACCAATCGTGCTCGCATCGTGGTAGAATTTCTGGGAGCTTCTACTGTGCGCTGGAGAGAACGCGTTGCTGCCTGCAAAACATCTAAAGTAGCCATCAAACCTAGAGGTAGGAATCAAACATGTCACGTGCATAATACTACACGTGTGTGTGTGTGTGTGTGTGTGTGTGTGTGTGTCTTTTCTTAAATGTTGCATTTGGTTAATGCCTTGAGAAACTCATAGGACTACCCAAAGATATGAGTTGATTGTATGGGACAATGACACCTTCTATGTACACATACAGATGGATCTAATCCCACTGCACTTTTTGTAATAAAATTATGCCAAAATTAATTGCGGCTAATGTTCAATTTTGTAGTTATGATTGGTCTTCATAATTATTTTTTTGGCCCTTGAATTATGTAGGACATGTTCTTCATGTTGGTATCAAAGAGAGGGAAAATGAATTTTCAAATTTAAATTATTTTTTCCCTCGAACAAGAATTCAACCTTCCATCAAGCTGGCTCCATTAAGGGTCACGACCATTCAACCTCATCAACACTATAATTGTTCCACTCTTTCTCCCCCTAAACACAAAAAATTCTTGGATTACTCTTGTGATCATGTGAGCTCTGAGGCAAACCCAACTAAGGCAGACTGTGTCCCATTCTCTAAGGAAGATCGAGCTTTGAGGGAAATCTATTTCTGGGTAGAAGACCTAAATTAGTCTTAGCAAACCAAATCTCTGGGAAAGAGGATGAAATTCTAGGAAAATATACCTCAGTTGTTTAAATGATACTTGTAAGTAGTTTGACCAAGTGTGACCAAGGCTATGTTACTAGTCAATTAAACTTGTGTTTGACTTGAAGAACTAGGTGTATCTATGTTGAACTGGATAATTTATCTAAGGAAATGGTTGTTGTGTTTTTCTCCCATGTGGATTTTCCTAGGGTAAAATGCATTGTGTTTCTTATTTGGTTGTCTCTTTATGATCCCACTGTTTTTCTTGTTCTACTGTTGAATATCTTCCATGTAATTGCTTAATGATAAATGTGAATACAAGTGAACTTAAATGGATATCATTATAAGTAATTATCAGTTAAGAATAATACGAAAAATCAACAGCTAATGGAGGGGATCCATAGCTTCTTTCAATGTCAATGAAATGTCTATTTCCATGAATGATTTATTTGTCACCTCAAGGTAGTGATGTAGCACACATAGAACTACAAAAAAACGCATATATGTAGGTCCAAGTGCAACCTTGAGCTCCCCTTAAAGCCTACCAAATGTTATATTTACAAGGTAACTTGAGGTAGCCATTGGACACCTCGAGGTGGGACTGGAAGGTATGGCATGCATATCGAAACTAGGGCCAACCCCCATGTTCTCCTTAAGGTCTACCAACATTTTTTTCTTGATGGTTTAGGATTGTTCCATGTGAGTATTTAAGTCTCAATATATTATGATCATTTTCACATGATGTCATCCACAAAAGTAGTGGGCCCCTACTAACATAATGATTGTTTAGCTGCGGGATATTTATTCTTGTTTGTGTGATCTTTCCCTATCGTCCTTTATATGACATATCTATGGTTGTATACTAGTGCATTAAAAAAAAAAAAAAAAAAATTATGAGAATTGACACACTCAAGTATCTCTCCAACCCATTCAATATCACTATAAATATTTTTAGTGACGAACCCTACCACAATATTAGTCAAGTTGTTCATGAGAGTTTAGGATGTTGCCATTAATATCTCCCACCCCTTTGATAACGTTAATTGATTTGTACATGAAATGGGGGAATGTTGTCATTGGCCCCCACCACCCCTACATACATGTGAAAGGTTTTGAGAAGTTTTCCTTGTGATTCTTGGGTAGAGAAGCCTCCAAAAGAATCTAAACAATGTAACAAACACTAGAGGCCAAGCATTTTAGACCTTGAACTGATTAATAATAGATTGGGGGATACACCGAAGGACCATGGAAATCCACCACTAAATGTGAGGCTCATCGCTACAACCATCTAAATTGTAGTAGTGTTGCAAGACCCCTCTTTATACTTAAATGTCAAGCACCCAATATTTATTAAGAGGTGGGATGCCATGTCTCACTGAAGACAGATGTCATGCCCATTGTCGCCTAATAGTGATTACAATCCCACTATTTCACGAGATAAAACATATTACACTTTCATTGGGAAGTAAACACTATTGGGGGAGTATCACCACCCTCTTGATCACCCCATGAAACAAATGGAAATAAAACCATTTGAATTATGATTATTGATGGTTGTCTATTATTGTGTGCATTGAAAGGCTAGAGTTTATGTCTTTTTATAGTCTTCTCTTTGTTGAATTGTGATTAACACTATTATATATTAAAGTATAAATTTGTTTTTCATTAAAAAAAATAGTGCACTTTTTTTAATAGAGGGGTTCACTTAGTTTTGAACTCAAAGGGGTGATCACATTATGTTCCCTTCTATTAGTCGTGATTATATTACATACCTTTTTTTATAAAACGTTTTAGTGTGTATATTAGATGTTTGTATTGATAATGGCTCAATGTTCCCTTCTTTTAGACATGATTGTATTTACATACCATTTTCTGTAAAGTGTTTTAGTGTGTATGTTTTTTATGTTTGTATTGATAATAATTCAAAGTAGTTGGGATTAATGAGTTTTTCACAATTGAAAATTGTTTCGTTCTTGTGAAGTTTTATTTAACACCCAAAGTAGCCATGGACCCCAAGGTAGGATTCAAACATGTGACATGCATAACACTACCCATGTGTATATATGTGAACTCAAACTAACACGTCGATATTTTCCTTAAGGTTTCTTTACTTGTTGCATTTTTACAACACCTTAAGGTACTTGTGGTACTTGCTAGAAGTAGGGGTTGAATATATGAAACACATGGCACCATTTATACATATATATAGATGAAATTAAGTCCACTTGATGTTCTTTAAAAGTATGCCAAAAAGAATTGGGCCAATGGAGAGGATTCATACCTATTTCACTATTATTGATAATTCCATTTCCATGAATGGTTATTTGTCACCTTAACGTAGCAATGTGGGCATCGAAAGGAAGGGTTCAAATATGTGGCACATAACACCACTAACACACACATGTATGTAGGTCCAAGTGCAACCTTAAGCTTTTCCAAATGTTATATCTACATGGAAACTTGAAGTTTCTTTGGGACACCTAGAGGCGGGACTCAAAAGTATGGTATGCACAACAAGATTACGACCAACCCTCCTGTTCTCCATATGGAAAACTAACATTTTTTCCTAATGGAGTTGGAACTAATAGTAAGGAATGATAACTTTCTCACATTGACCAAAATTCCAATTCCACAACGGATTTATTTCACACCTTAAGGTAACCATGGGGTACCTAGAGGTTGAGGTTGATTTTGTGCCACCCATAACATCACCCACTTGCAATTATAGGTTGACCCAAGTCCACCCTCATGTTCTCTTTAAGCCCAATGAAATGTTTTATTTGTTTGATTCCTTATAGTTTCCATGAGGGTGCCCAAGGGTGGGGACTGAGCATGTGCATGGCATGCATAACACCATCTATATGCACATATGTGTGACCTCCATGCTCTCTCTTAGTAATGTCATATTTTTTTTAGGATTATGACATAACGTAATGGTAAATGAATTTTTAATCCTTGGGAAATATGCAAGGTTCAAATATTTCCCCCATGTTAAACTCGGTTTGTACTATATTTTCATAGTAATGGGGTTTATAACTATTCATGAATAGTGTATTATGATAGGCGAAGGTTATTTATATTTAACAAATGGGATGCGGGTAAGTGTGATATTATAGAATCGCAGAAGAAAGAATAGAAGCTAGGAGAGAAGCTGCAGGTTTGACCTAGGCCGCCGCTCGGCCCTGCATCTGTGGCCTTTGGCTCGGCCTCCCTTGGCTGGCCTCCCTCCGTGGGCTGCGGTCGTCCTCCTGGTGTGTCCCGGAGTTCTTAGGCGTGGCCTCCTGCGCTTTGGTGGCGAGGCTTTCTGCGCTTTCAACACTTTTGTGGGCGCCCTGTTCTTGTCTGTGGCTTTGTGGTGGCGTTAGATCCTTTCGGCGATGGCTTGAGGTGGTGTGGGTTTGCTTGCGGGCTTCTGTGCCACTATGGAGCCGCCTCCTCCGCCCCCCCCCCCCCCCTCTGATGCCGCTGCCTTTCTCAAACTTTTGGAGTCCCTGCCGAAGAAGAAAGTCTCTGAGTCGGTAAAGTTTGTGAAACGTGTGGAGGATATTCTTGAGATATCTCTCCCCCCCGAAGGCCCGATCAAGGTCACCCTATCCTTGGCGGAGAGGGCCTTGGTTGGTCAGTTCACTGGCCTCTGGCCCTCCCCCAAGTCGACGGAAAGTTGGGTCGCTCGAAATTGGGCACCTCTGATCAAAGATAGAGTCACCTCGTACTTCCTTGGAAAGGGCTTCTTTCTGTTTGAATTCTCTGACAAAGATGATAAGGATCTAATATTCTGGAACGGCCCCTACTTCATGGGCCCTCAGGGGCTGTATCTGAACAAATGGACGCCCGATTTTGACCCTGCAGTTGACGTGCCCACGGCTGTTCCCGTGTGGGTTAGGCTTCCCAACTTGCCTGTGCACTGCTGGAATGGGGAATCGCTACAACATATTGGAAACACCTTAGGCAAGTACATCGATCGAGCAAGTAACAAAGATCAATACGATTGTGCGAGAATCTGTGTTGAAGTCGACTTGGAGATTGGTTTGCCTGAGGCTGTTAAGATCAGGGTTGGAAGCTGGACTCACCTGCAAAAGCTGGATTATGAGCAACTACCATTCAAGTGTCGGAAATGCCATGTTTATGGCCACTTTGCTCGAAGCTGCCCAAAAAATTGTGAAGCGGAGAAAGGTAAGGATGAAGGATGGACTCAGGTCAAAAAATCTAAAACCGCTCATAGAGCCCCTCGTACTGGAATTTCTAATGGCAACGGTTCTCAGGCCGCCCCTAGAATCCAGAATCCAATCATGGAAGAGAAAGGTAACAGATATGTGCAGTTAAGCTCTGTCATAGAAGGCTCTCAAGAACCGGAGAAGCAGAAGGATGATTCGATCCCCATAGAGCCCCCCTCGGGACCAAAGCATGGGGATAGCAATGAAGACGGATCAAAAGAGGTCCACATAGAAGAGACAGAGGAAGGACAAGATTCTGATGAATCAGAAGAAGAAGGCGAAATAGGGATCTCTCAAACTTCAGCCAGAAGATCATTAAGAGGCCGAAAAACTGCCCGGGCAAAAAGAGAGCAAGAGACATACAAGGATAAACTTCAGGGAAGTCAGCCTACCCTCGAGAAACTCTTGGCAAACACTCCGAAGAAGAATAGAAATTAGCCCCAGAGCTCTAGAGGAGCTCATCATTCAAAAAGCAAGTGATGAAGATCATCTCCTGGAACTGTAGGGGGTTGGGGAGCATATCAAAAGAAGAAGCCTTAAGAAGTTTGAAATGAACTGAATCTCCAGATCTAATCCTTATCCAGGAGACTAAAATGGAGGATACTTCCTTTCTCCAGATCGGAAAAAAACTGTGGAAGAATAGCGTAGGTCAAGCTGTCTCAGCTCGTGGTGCTTCAGGCGGTCTGGGCACAATCTGGGACGCCACTAAATTCACAAGGATTAAAGAAGCTATCAGCATGCACTGGTCGTTCACCAAGCTCCGTCACGTAGAAACCGATCTGACTCTTTCTCTCCTTAACGTGTATGCTCCTGTCAGCGTAGGGGAGAAAAAAGTTTGTTGGGATACTATTAGAAGTATGGCTGAGTCCGAAGTTCTGGAGAATATAATAATAGCAGGTGACCTCAATCTTACATTAACCTCGTCAGATAAACGTGGTGGAAGCATTGTTCGAGACCCTGCGCGAGAATGGGTTGAAGAGCTGATTTATGATTGGGACCTGATTGATGTTAAGCCTCTGTCCGGGAAGTACACTTGGACAAACAAAAGAATCGGCACGGGCCACATCGCTGCAAGGTTAGACAGATTCCTTGTCCATAGTTCTTTTCTTCTTCATGGTTTTGAGACTAGAATGCATATCATTCCTTGTAGTATTTCTGATCATCGCCCTATCAAACTTGAGATGGTGGCGCCCTCGAATCATGGTCCCATTCCCTTTAAATTCAGTTCTCATTGGGTCAAGGAGTAGTCATTCTTGCCTCTGATTAAAGAGAGCTGGAAGAATCCAGTCAAAGGCTCTCCTTTTTTTGTTTGGGAGGAGAAGCTAAGGAGAGCCAAAGCCGCTTTAAAAGCCTGGGTTAGATCCTTACCCAATCCGGCAATGGAAAGGAAAGCGATACAGGATCGGTTGGAGAAGCACCAACTGGAATCAGAAAATGTTGAGATCACTAAAGTTATGCTTGATGAGGAGGCCACGCTCCAGCAATTGTTTCTTAAGGCTAGCTTGGCAGAGGAAGACCACTGGAGATTGAAATCCCGCAGTCTCTGGCTCAAGGCGGGAGATAGGAATACTTCATTCTTTCATAAGCAAGCCCAGGCCCGAATCTGCCGCAACTCCATCTCTGAAATTACTGTTGAGACCATTACACATCGAGATATGCATAGTATTAAAATCGCTGCCTTCACTCATTTCAAAAACCTCTATAAAGAAGAGGAGGTCTTGGAAGAGGATTCTTGTCTTGTGAACGAGGTTCCCTCCCTGATATCCGACAGCCAAAATCATTTCCTGGAAGCTGAGATTACCAATAATGAAATAAAGAGAGCTCTCTTTGCTATGGAACCGGATAAGGCCCCGGGGCCCGATGGGTTTACCGCCAGTTTCTTGCAATCCTGCTGGTCAATTGTGGAGAAGGACTTATGTAGAATGATTCGGAAATCCCAAGGGTGCCAGAAAATTGGGGGTAGTACTAATTCAGCCTTTTTGGCTCTTATCCCCAAGGAGAAAGGCACAAACTCCTTCAGCATATTTTGACCTATTTCTCTATGCAACATAGGATATAAGCTGATCACGAAAGTTATTGCCAACAGACTAAAAATCATCCTTCCTGGTATCATCCCTGAGAATCAAGGAGGCTTTATACAGGGAAGACAGCTCGTGGATAACTTCATCTTGGTCCAAGAGGCGATACATTCTAGTGTGGTCCGCAAAGAGAAAGGCATGGTTGTCAAGTTAGATCTGGAGAGCGCCTTTGACAGAGTGAGACACAGATTTCTGCTGAATGTTTTGAAAAATTTTGGGTTTGGACCTAAATTCATTAATTGGATCAAGGCCTGTATCAGCGAGCCTTGGATTGCCCCTCTGGTGAATGGCAGGGCCATTGACTTTTTCAAAGCTTCTCGTGGGTTGAGACAAGGGTGTCCTTTATCCCCTCTTCTCTTTGTACTCCAAGCCTCTGTCCTCAGCTTCCTTTTGAACAAAAAATTACATGATCAAGACCTAATGGGCCTAAGCATAGCTAGAGGAGTTAAGCATATAAATCATGCTTTGTTCGCGGATGATTCCCTTTTGCTGGGTGCTGCCTCAGTGCCTTCAGCTAAAGGATTCAAAGATGTGATTGATGATTATTGCCACGAATGTGGAAGCAGTATCAACAAAGGTAAATGCCAAATCTATTGCTGGCACATTCCTGCCTCCACGCTTCAAGCCATTTCCAGCTGCTTTGGCTTCGCTGCCTCCTCTTCCTGGTCGTCCTTCAAATATTTGGGACTCCCAGTTTTCCAAAAGAATGTTGCTAGCAGGGATTGGTTACCCCTTTTGGATAAGTTTAAATCTAAGATTCATTCCTGGGGTTTCAATTGGCTAAACTTGGCTGGGAAGTCGGTGCTTATAAAAGCTGTTCTAAATAGCCTCCCCATCTTTCAGTTTGCAGTGTTGTTGGCCCCAGCTGGAATAACAAAGAAAATGGAGGATTTTACAAGAAAATTATTTTGGAAAGGTGGGAAAGACAATGCTAAGAAAATTCCTTTAATAAGCTGGGCCAAAATCTCCATGCCCAGACTGGAAGGAGGTCTGAATTTTAAGAATCTCAGCCTTCAGAATATTGCACTGGGAGCAAAGCTGATCTGGAGGATTATTGCTCCTAACCCGGGGTGGGCGCAGCATGCATTGTGGAAGAAATATTTTCGTGGAAAGAGGAAAAGGTGTTTGGACCAGCCCGTAGCCAAGCCCAGCTCGCTAATTCAAAAGCTATGTGCAAAATCCTCCTCCCTAATATGTCAATATGCTCACTGGATTCCGGGTAATGGCAAGCAAATCCGAATTTGGGAGATAGGATTATGGGATGTGATCCTCTGGAGGATGATCGATCACTACACTTGTTGAAAGAATGGATGCATAGAGCTGGTCATTTCACTCTGTGGGATATTTCTATCTGGGACAAAGGAGATTGGCACAGCTGGATCAGCTTCGAGGTGCCTCCGAACCTATCTAGTGATATTGCCACTTTCCTAGACTTCTTAAACGGTAAGGCCCCCTTGCGCTACAGAAAAGTGGATGTTCGAGGCTGGGGTCCGACTCCTGGGCACTACACTGTCTCTCAGGGCTACAGGCAGCTCACTTCAATCCCCCATGTCCCTCCAGATCCGACTCCTTGGAAAGGAATTTGGATGCATCCTTCGCTGCCTAAAATTGACTCTTTCTGTTGGCTCCTATGCCACCAGAGGATTTTAACGGAGGACAGATTACTGAAAAGAGGTTACTATGGTCCCTCCCAGTGTTCGATGTGTGGTGAAAGTGCAGAATCTGCTGCGCATTTGATGCTCCAATGTAAGTTTGTGATCGATCTTTGGGCTTAGGCCTTAGGCCCTTGGGGACTGGACTTCGTCCTCCCACATAACATCCAGGATTTGTTCTCTAATTGGTTGCGTTCTTTCCCTGGAGGCCCTCCACAGAATACGCACCTCAAAAAGGCCTGGTGCATCCTTCCTAAAATTATTAGCTGGCACACCTGGTTAGAGAGAAATCGGAGGATTTTCAGTAATAAACGTTGTGATCCCAAGATCATTTGGTTCAAAATCAAAGCGCAGTTAAAGGAGTGCGTGGGGGATCTCCTCGATGAGGCTGGTTTGAGGGATCACGAGGCTGTCTGGTGCGAGCATCTGGAGTTCCGCTTCACTGCTATTGTCAGGCCGCCCATTCCTCTTCACGACTGGAAAATCAGACTCAACGCATCTGAATTCTTGTCATTCTGCTCACAGAAGGCGCACAGTATTCTCTCCTTTGACGGGGCAGCGAAAAGAAACTCGGGCAAATCCGGAGCTGGAGGTGTAGTAAAAAATGCTGCTGGGGTCACTGTGCTTAGTTATGCCTGGGGTGTGGGGTTCAACACAAGTATCTAGGCTGAAGCCCTGGCGCTTCTTCAAGGCCTTAAACAGCTCAAAACGCTGGGTATTCTTGTGGCATCGGTGTTGGGAGATTCCCAGTCCATCATTAAAACTATGGTAGACAATGCTTCCCCCTCTGATCTAAGACTGTCCAGATTTATTAGAAGAATAAGAATACTGTCGAACTCCTTCCAGTGCCTGAACTTCTATCATGTTAAGAGAGACAATAATAAAGAAGCTGACGCTGAAGCTAATAAAGCGGTCTCCCTCCCTCTCGGAGTCATAGTCAGAGATGGAGTCGAAAGTTGGGATCCTGTTCCTTAATTGACTGATTATGTTTTACTGTTTGTTACTAAAGCAGTTTGTCTGCATATTTAAAGAGGGGAAGATTGAGGCGGCTGTCCGAAAAATAGAATGTAACAATCTCTGGGGGTGCAAAGAAAAATATGCATTGGCTCTGGTCATGGATAACTCTGGATCCTGCTTTACACTTTGTAATCAGTTTTGAGGCCTTTAGGCCAGTATTAATATATCTCTCTATTCGTTTCTGTTAAAAAAAAAAAAAAAAACTATTCATGAATTAATCAAAAGTATCTGTGTGTGTGTGTGTGTGTGTGTGTGTGTGTGTGTGTAACCAAAATGAGAATGTCTCGAGAATCGATAACTTCAAAAATTGACTCTATCTATTACACCAAGTACAATTGTTTCATAAATGCCACAAACAGACTAGTTACAACATTTCTCTAGAGACTTGAACCCATGGAGTTGGGAAAACAAAGTGTTGACCAAATCACTTGAGTTAAGATCCTCTCACTAACTTAATATTTTTTTTAATTAAAACTTCATTTTAAAATAATAAGAATTTTGTTAGAAGTTATAGTTCTATCTAATTGATAAGAACTTTAACATGAAACTTTGTTTTTATAGATTTTAAAGAATTTTAAGAAAATCAAGATTATACAAAAGAAACCTAAAGTAAAATTTTACATTATAAAAAATGATTTATTAAAAAAAAAAAATCTATTGGTTTTTTAACCTACTCCAATTTTTTGCCTCGACGGGGGTATCATAGCTTGGTTTAATATGTGAGATAGGTAATTTGACAAGGCCTTTCACCATCCTTGCTCCCAGCATGTGACTTCTTTATTGTATAATTAATGAACCTCAACATTTAAAGTTGCTTGTAGAGCATACTATGGACAACTCAACTCTCTCTCATGTCAAGGTTTCTAGAGATTTCCTAGGTATGGTTTTCATTAGTGGCAAAATCTTGGTTTCCTTGTTGTTCTTTATTTGCCTCCTCATTTTGTTTCCCTTGCGCGCCATGACATTTCATCTAGGCTATCCATGTTGACCATTGTTGCATGGAATCTCTCCCCTAACTTTCATCTCACTGACGCTAGATCCATATGACTAAGAAGGCCTCACTCCAACATCCTCTGCTCATTTTCCCTCTTAGCAGAATAAATTCTTCCTCCTCTTTAGACTGAGGATTCTTCATTCCCTTGTCCATAATCTTCTTAGTCTTTATTGCATTCCATGTCCACCAGTTGATATGACTCAGCGGCCTACAACTGCAACAGAGGGGGAGGTCATGTCGTTTTGGGTGGTTGTTGGGCTAGCTTTTATGCAGCATCCCCTACCCGACACTATCGAGTCCATATCCTTCCAAATTCCAGTCCAAAATTCACGATGGGGAAGACAAAATATGCCATGAAAGACATGAAATTTTGATTATGAGGTTTTGGATGGGGTCACTCCATGGATTCCATATACTGGCAACACTCGCAGTGACCAAAATCATGACCTCCACATCGGGGATCTCTATTTGCATGTGAAGCTCATTCCAATGAAAATTTTGGGAGACATGCACAAAATTCAAGAATACTTGGTGCACAAATTGGATGAGTTGAACAATTTACTACTAGATGTGGAGGGTCGCTTAGCCAAACTCTATATGGGTTCACATATGATTTCTCTTGTGCCACTGCACTGCAAATTTGTGCAAATTTGAGTAGCATCCCATCAATCTAGACACCTCCCTATCATCTTAGTGCACAAATTTTTCTAAATGGCTTATGTTGTTTAGTTTTCAGGATGCTTTGTTAATTTTTTATAGGGATTCTTTCCCTACCTCGAGGTCAAACTTTGTATCTTCTAATTTTAGTGAATCTTATCTTGGATTGAAGATTTACAAGACTATTGTTTATGTTATATTTAACTGTTGGTTTTCTCATCACTTGGGCAACAAACCTAGTCACTTTTCTCAAAATTGGACATGGTCTTCTTCATTTAATTTTTGGAATTTGGAAGCTCTATTTTTTTTTATCTCTATTATGTTTTCCTAGGTGGAAAGCTAGACACAAAAAGCATCATGGGAAGGATGTGAATTTTGACTCATAAATGAAACTCTTTAGTATACAAAAATAAAATAAAATAATCCATTTTATAATATTATTTACATTAATATTTCAAATAAATCATGATAAAAATTAAATATGTCTGGTTATTGGCTTGCCACTTGGAAAACTACACCAATAATACATCAAAAATGTCTTTATCAAAAGAACAAAGTCTCAAAAACAATATCATAGGAAAGAGCCATAAATCTATTGTTATCTAAATTTTTACTATCTATTTGTATTACTAAATTTAAATGTTTAAAAGTACTATTGTTAAGAAAAATTATATCAAAAAAGAAGTTACCAACATGGTTACAATGAAGGGGATTCCTCATTTGTTGCTCTAGATGATTCTCTTTGTCTCCAATCTTAGAGAATTATAGATTCGTCACCTTCTTAGCAAGTAGAGTAACTTTGTGATCCAACTTATGCACCTAGAGATGGAGGGCATTAATGCAAAACCAGATTTCTTATCGTGGGCCTCACTTCTATCTGCCAATACCTTCCCCCCAATCATCTCCATCTAACAATATAAATCGACAACCTAAAGGTATCTATTATGTCTTCCCTTGTTGGTTCCGATATCAAGAATCCATCGACCCACATTTTCTATGATGCCTTCATCTTGAAATAATTTCCTTTCAAATTTTGCTTCCTCTTTTGTTATATTAATCTCAATTTTAAAAACTAAGGGATACTTTCTCATTATGTAGTAGCTGAATTTTTTGTGTTGATCTAGGCTCAACTTCGGGGATGACCCCTATATCTAGCGTTGTTCCTTCCATAACGCCCCATGCCATAACAAGGCATATTTGAAGAAAATAAGATTGCTGAAACTATAGAAAGAGATGTCTCAATGACAAGAAGTGAGTAAGGAAGAGGATATTGAGAGGAGATTAGGTAGTGGGGCTAACAAGTAATAGAAGAGGGAGAAAAAAAAATGACCAGCGTGGATACTAGAGGAGGTAGGAAATACGAAGTGACAGAGATGATGAGAGAGCTAGATGATAGAGGAAGAGAATGGAATGAAGGAGGTGAAGGATAAGTGAGTAAAGTATCAAGAATACGATGAGATAAAACTAGTGGGAACCACCATCCATTAGGCCTCCAAAATTCACAGTAAATAAAAATAATGGAAACCAATAGAGTGTCTAGGCACTCGAGAAAATCATGATGGAAAGGAACCAAAAAAAGGAAACTCTCCACTTTTACGAAATAGAGGAATCAAAAGTGAAACAACAGAGAAATCGAGAAACATATATAATTTCAAATGTGAGTTACCTAGTGCCAATAAGACTATAAAACAAAAGCTCAAGGAGCATTCTTTTCCTGAGTGGCTATGATATTTGTTGTGCTATTCTTCGTGATGTACAAACAAGGTGGGACAAGTCTAATTGAATCATCATGTAGTTTGAAAGGAACTATTCACATGACTACACAAGGCTTGTTCAAGACTACCGTAATCACAATTGTGTTGCATGTCTAAGTTTCATTCTTCCATTTTCATTTATCCTGTCCATGTGAAGTCAGTTAAGGGAGGATGGAGGTTGGTCTTCGTAAATTATAGCATTGGCAGGATATCACCCCATTTGAGAGTTTATTATGTAAAGATTATATGATACAATAAATATTAAATAAATTTAATTGATTTTAAAAATAGGTTTTTTTAACTATAGAAATTTGTATTAAACAAAAAAAAATGTGGTTGGAACACGGAGTTGAAGTACATCAGAATGAATGATAGAATGAAACTTTGTTCAATGGTTCTAAAAATAAGAGGAAAAAAAAACATCCTCCTTCCAATCAAAGTATAGAGAAAGGAGATTAAACAATAGACCCACTAAAACTTAAAAATGTTTCTTCTTCAGTACATGAGTGGATTCTTACAAATTGCTTCCAAAAGATGATACAAAAACAAAACATGTTCCAAGTTTTGAGCAAGATTGACCCCCACAAGATCCATGAGATGTAGAAGAGTGTTAGGCACCATATTTTCAGGAATTCTTTCTTCCATATTTTGTACTTCTTAATAACGGAGGGAAGGAGCACAAGTTGTTTTTTTTTTAACATTTAAATATGAAGAAGAAGAAGAGGAAATGTTGACCACATCATCTTCCTTTGTTCGAGCTTCCACTTCATTATTTTCTAAAACAATTTTTTAGTCATTTTCCCTAGATAAAACATCTTCCTGAGTAGGTGAATTTATATTCTTTGTTTGCACTTGATCTAGAGCTAGTTGAATAGAATGGTATGTTGCATGAGATTGAGCTTCAACAACCTCATATTATTCCCCCAAATATTACAAATCTCCATATCTATTATTGGATGGAGAATGTTGGTGAGACTCAGGACTACTATTAGGATGAGACCTCCTAGACAAATGTTTCTTTTTCTTCCGTGGAACATGTTTGGATGCTTCTTGGTTATCATTATCTTGAGAACATGGTTTTGGGGAAGGAGGTTGAGATGCTAGAGCGTTAAGAAAAGTTCTTGAAAGTTCCCATATTCATGACAAGAATTGCATTTAAAAGGAACCTTATCATAATCTAGGGCCTGAAGATGGCTCTAACCATCCAAGTCAAGCTTGATCGCCTCAGGGAGTCCTGTGAAAAATCCATTTCTACACAAATTATGGCATAAGAGAAGATATTATTCTTGGTATGTGAATAAGTAATATAGTGGGCTAACTTGTCTCTAATGGCTTTAAAAATGCCATCACCCCTTACAAATAAGGGGAAGTTGTGGAAATCTGTTCCCAGATAGGTGACGAAGAAATTTCCATGTTGGGATCAAAATATAGAGTCTGGTGGGTGAGAAATATTCCCCTATAGCCCATGAGAAAAGGCCCAAATTCAAATATTTGATCCATATCCTCTTGGCTTTCATAAATAAAAGCATAAGAACCTTTTTCCATAGTACAAATTACAAGCAAGCTCATGTTCTACACAATTTTTAGAGATCCAATCCAAAATATAGCTATAATTGGGCCAAAGGTCAATGAACATACCAATCAACCCATTTCCTTAAGGGTATCAATGTTCTTCTTCACTGAAGAAGAAAACCCCAAATCAAAAGAAGGAATTGCATTCACCCTTTTTCCAAATATGTTTGGCTCAAGAGATTTATGAGTTATTAAACCATGAGGTAGAGAGACATGAATTTTTGCAATGGGATTGGAAAACCACCCATTGAACAATGTTAAGAACACTTCAAATCAATTACTACGAATAAATGGACTCTTGAACCTCGATTTCATATAACTGACTTACATCAACCAGGATCCAAGTTAGGTAAGAGAAATCTACACAACTCATTGGAGCATGTTGGCAACAAGAATTGGCTTTAGCCAACAAGCGATTCAAGTGAGCGACAAGTTATATTCACCAAAATTGTCATGAATTAGTGGAAAATCCTGCAAATCAAACTGAAGGAGGCAATAAAAATATTGCAAATCAATTCGAAGGTGATCACACATATCTTATAGGTAAATTCAAGGGCGATGGCTAGGGTTACCCTCGCCACAAAGAGCTCCAAATTTTTCTTTCCATCTATTTAATTAAAAATAAACAAATAGTTAGACACACTTCTATTAATCACCAAACATATTTACAAACACAATTAACCTCCTATCACCATGGTTTTCCACTGGGGAAACCAAACTAGTGACGAAATCAAAGAATTTTTGTCCAAAATATTGCATATTGTAAATAACATCTAAGATGGCAGTCTAATATGTGGATGGTTTGAGCATATTTAGCCTATAAAACAAGTTGTAGCATAATCTACAGTGCTCCATACATGCCCAACAAATATTACTTTCTTATAACTGAAAAGTAAGTTGAAGGTAGACTAACAATAGTTAAATGCCAAACTAGTACCCATTAGAGAAACTTAGGAGGACGTAGAGACATTTATACCATCTGTTGGAGTGATTGGAGAGGATAGGTCTTTACCACATGATAGAATAGCTTTAATCCTAGCTAGACGATGCGCCATGTCTCTGTATTCCAACTTCAAATCATCTAATTATAGAAGAATTTCTCGTTTGGCTTTGTTACTCTCATGGATAAATTTTCCTAATAGGGTTTTTATATGTTAATATAATTCAATACTGTAGAGGTATTGATTAAATCTTCCTCTAGTACGGCTGGTGTCCATCTCCTAGTCAATGGCATACGCTAGTATCTCAACATTCGTAAACTCATCTCTATCTGCAATGATTGTGTTCGTTACATGTTGGATTTCCTCCTATATATTCTTATGGGTGTGGAGGTGGAAGAGTTTGGAAACAAAGTGGGCTCGAGTGTGGGAACGATATCTCCCTTCCTTGTAAGAGGTCACACCACCCTTGTTGCATACATGTTGGTGTGGCATGGTGGGGAGAGAGTTTGATTTGTTCCCAAGAGAAGGGTTCGACAAACATAGGGAAGGCCTGACTAGAAGAACAAATGTTGTAGGACAAGGAATGAGCAGGAGAGCGACTGAAACCCAAACACAACAAATATGGGAGCACCAAGGGAGGGAGAAACTTGAATACCATGTGGAGGGGGGGCATCGTTGAGGAGTCCAATGTCTATGATAATTAAAAGTAAGCAAGTCGTGAGTGAATGGAATTGAAAGGAAAGGCTAATGAAAGAAGATTTCCAATTAAATATAGTTGGATACAAAACAAGATGAATTGAAACTAACAAAGCAATACATGCATCCAAACACTTGTGGTGGCAATACTAGTGTAATTGGTTGTAGGGTGACCACAATGTTGATATGAAAGCTCACACCTTAAGCATGGAATCCAATGACACGGTGAGAAAAGCTTCTTAATGCATGTAAGAGAGAAGGTGATGGGGGAGGCTGGGACAAGATGACCTAGACCTTCCCCCAACGAATAAAAGGAAACCATTAAGTGTAGAAAAAAAACACGAGACAAGACTGCACAAACTCGTTGGTAAAAAATAAATGAGTGCATGCAATGTCGATGGCTACCAAAAAACATTCAACCTTCATTGCAATGATAACCAAGCTTACGTCGAGAACCTTCCCATTGTACCCATGCAAACTCATTAATGCAAATATCAATGTGATTCAATTACAATCAAAGAAGATCATTATATATGGCAATTGGGGATGAGTGGCATTAATTTAAAACACATGATTAATACATAATTTTTACAAATTTTGCCCCCAAGGGTTAGCTCAATTGGTCAAATCCTCGTAGTTAAGCACCTCAACTATGGAGAGGTCATGGGTTCATATTCTCTTGACACTCTCGGGATTAGGCTCTGTGTTTGAGTCGATGGGAAGTGATCCCTTCAAGTAGATATACCTAGAACAATATTCCGTGGACGTAGTGAGTACCTTGAACCGCATAGAAAAATAAATAACATTTATAAAAAAATAAAGCCATATATATATATATATATATATATATATATATATATATATATATATATATATGAAAATTTCATGGAATAATGCATGTATCTGATATTATAATTATATATTTTGATTGATTTTTTCAATGCAATAAAATATATGAAATTAACAATATGATTATGAAAAGTGTTTATAAGGAATTTTAAATTTCATTAAAAAAAAAAGATTCTTTTATTAGTCCTTGTCAAAGCAAAATTATAGTAATAGACTTGCTATCTCTTTAAATTATGTAATGTCTAATATTTAAGATACATATTTCTAATATACTAAAAAATATATATTTTTAATATTTGATTGGTGAATAATTAAAAATCTTACTATAACATTTTCAGGATATAATGCCATGTGTATTGAAAATTATTTATCACCTTCCCATTTCAATATTTTTATGATGATTTCAGATTTTTTTTTGTTAATTAATAAAGATCCATCTTACTACGAATCTAGCCAACACCGAGAAAGATCAAATAGAGGGATCAAATTTTCGAGGATGCAAACCTCTTTTAAAATGCAAAATTTTCATTTACTTCTTCTCTTTGGTCATTGAAGTATTTTATCATGGTCAACATTAAAATAACTCTCTCTCTCTTATATATATATATATATTCATTCTTGATTTTTAATGTCAATTTTATCCAATCATCAAGCTATCTTTAGCAACTTATTTTGGACCATCTTGACCACGTAATGGGGCTCCAAATTTGACAAGGTGTATCTCCTCAACCGGAAGGATTTATGAGGCGTACCACCTACCGTTGGAATCGACAAGACAAGAACCATCAATTAATGACAATCTTACTAACAAAATCACATTATTTCATCCCATCCATTTACTTCGACAAATGTGGGGCTTTGTCTGGCTACTAATTGGGTTGACATCAATTACAACCAATTTTCAACACTTAAAAGTCTATGATTATATCTTCTAGTGCTTGATCATCAAGAGAATTGATCAACTTCACACACACAATTTGAATATTCATTCTAACTAATATATTTCAATATCAAGTCCATATATATATATATCTGAGAGAGAGAGAGAGAGAGAGAGTTATTTTAATGTTGACCATAATAAAATACTTCAATGCCCAAAGAGAAGAAGTAAATGAAAAATTTGCATTTTAAAAGAGCTTTGCATCCTTAGAAATTTGATTCATCTCGTGCTTGCTAGATTCGTAGTTAAGATGGATCTTTATTAATTAACAAAAAATATATATATCATCATAAAAATATTGAAATGGGAAGGTGATAAATATTTTTCAATACACATGGCATTATATCTCGAAAATGTTGTAGTAAGATTTTTAATTTATTCACCAATCAAATTATAAATATTTTTTTTAGCATATTAAAAATATATATCTTAAATATTAGACATTGTATAATTTAAAGAGAGAGCAAGTCTATTACTATAATTTTGCTTTGACAAGGACTAATAAAAGAATCTTTTTTTAATGAAATTTAGAATTCTTTATAAACACTTTTCACAATCATATTGTTAATTTCATATATTTTATTGTGTTGAAAATAAATACTTTTCAATACACATGGCATTATATCTCGAAAATGTTGTAGTAAGATTTTTAATTTATTCACCAATCAAATTATAAATATTTTTTTTTAGCATATTAAAAATATGTATCTTAAATATTAGACATTGTATAATTTAAAGAGAGAGCAAGTCTATTACTATAATTTTGCTTTGACAAGGACTAATAAAAGAATCTTTTTTTAATGAAATTTAGAATTCTTTATAACACTTTTCACAATCATATTGTTAATTTCATATAGTTTATTGTGTTGAAAAAATCAATCAAAATATATAGTATCAAATACATGGATTATTCCATGAAATTTTCACACACACACACACACACATATATATTGCTTTATTTTTTTTATAGATATTATTTATTTTTCTATGTGGTTCAAGGTACTCACTACGTCCACGTGATATTGTTACAGTTAGATCTACCTGAAGGGATCACTTCCCATCGGCTCAAACACGAAGCCTAATCCCGAGAGTGTCAAGATAATATGAACCCATGACCTCTCCATAGCAGAGGTGCTTAAATACGACGACTCGACCAATTGAGCTAACCCTTGGGGGAAAAATTGTAAAAAGTATTTATTAATCATGTTTTTTAAATTAATACCACTCATCCCCAATTGTCATTATAGAATGATCTTCGTTGAATGTAATTGAATCACATTGATGTTTGAATTAATGAGTTTGTGTGGGTATAATGGGAAGGTTCTCGACATAAGCTTGGTTATCATTGCAATGAAGGTTGAATGTTATTTGGTAGCCACCCACATTGCATGCACTCATTTATTTTTTCCCAACGAGTTTGTGCAGTCTTGTCTCGTGTTTTTGTTCTACACTTAATGGTTTCTTTTATTCGTTGGGGGAAGGTCCAAGTCCTCTTGTCCCAGCCTACCCCATAAACTTCTCTCTTACATGCATTAAGAAGCTTTTCTCAGCTTGTCATTGGATTCCATGCTTAAGGTGCGAGCTTTCATATCAACATTTTGGTCACCCTATAACCTATTACAATTGTCTTGCCACCACAAGTGTTTGGATGCATGTATTGCTTTGTTCAGTTTCAATTCATCTTGTTTTCTATCCAGCTATATTTAATTGGTAGTCTTCTTTCATTAGCTTTTCCTTTCAATTCTATTCACTCACGAATTGCTTACTCTTACTTAGGGTGGACATTGGACTCCTTGATGGTGCTCCCCCTCCCCATTGTATTCAAGTTTCTCCCTTCCTTGGTGCTCCCATATCTGTTGCGTTTGGGTTTCAGTCGCTCTCTTGCTCATTCCTCGTCCTACAACATTTGTTCTTTTAATTAGGCCTTCTCTACATCTACAAAACCCTTCTCTTGGAAACAAATCAAACTCTCTCCCCACCATTCCACGCCAACGTTCATCCAACAAGGGTGGTGTGACCTCTTGCAAGGAAGGGAGCTTTCGTTCCCACACTCGTGCCCACTTTGTTTCCAAACTCTTCCACCTCCATACCCATACTAATATACAAGAGGAAATCCAACATGTAGTGAACACAATAATTGCCGATAGAAATGAGTTTACGAATCTCGAGATACTGGCTTACGTCATTGACTAGGTGATGGACATCAGCCATACTAGAGGAAGATAGAATAAATACCTCTATAGTATTGAATTACATTAACATATAAAAACCATGTTAGGAAAATTGTTCTTGGAGAGTAACAAATCGAAACGAGAAATTCTTCTACAATTAGATGATTTTCAGTTGGAATATAGAGGCATGGTGCATCGTCTAGCCAGGATTAAATTAATTCTATCATGTGGCAAAGATCTATCCTCTCTGGCACTCCAAAAGAAGTTATATATGTCTCTACGTCCTCCTAATTTTCTCTAATAGGTGCTACTTTGGCATTTAACTATTGTTAGTCTACCTCCAACTTACTTTTTAGTTATAAGAAAGTATTTTTTTCTCAGCATGTATGGAGCACCGTAGACTATGCTACAACTTATTTTATAGGCTAAATATTCTCCAAACCATCCACATAATAGACTACTACCTCATATTTTATTTACAATATGCAATATTTTGGACAAAGAGTCTTTGATTTTGTCGCTAGTTTTGTTTCCCTAGTGGCAAAGCATGGCGATAGGAGGTTAATTGTGTTTGTAAATATGTTTTGTGATTAATAGATGGGTATCTAACTAATTTATTTTTTTAAATTAAATAGATGAAAAGAAAAAATTGGAGCTCTTTGTGGTCAGGGTAACCCTAGTCATCGCCCTTGAATTTATTTATAGGATTTGTGCGATCACCTTCGACTTGGTTTGCAATATTTTTGTTGCCTCCTTCATCTTGATTTGTAGGATGTTCCACTAATTTATGAAAATTTTGGTGAATATATCTTGTTACTCGCTTGAATCCCTTGTTGGCTAAAGCTAATTCTTGTTGCCAACTTGCTCCATTGAGTTGCCCATGTTTCTCTTCCCTGGCTTGGATCGTGGTTGATGTAAGTCAGTTACATGTAACCGAGGTTCAAGAGTCTATTTCTTTGTAGTAATTGATTTGAAGAGTTCCTATCATTGTTCAATGGGTGGTTTTCCAATCCTATTGCAACAAGTCGTGTTTCTCTATCTTGTGGTTTAAAAACTCATAAATAGCTTGAGCCAAACATATTTACAAAAAGGGTGAATGAAATTCCTTCTTTTGACTTGGGGTTTTCTTCTTTAGTGAAGAAGAACATTGATACCCTTAAGGAAATGGGGTTGATTGGTAAGTTCACTGACCTTTGGCCCAATTATAGCTCTATTTTGGATTGGATCTCTAACAATTGTGTAGAACATGAGCTTGCTTGTACCATGTACTATGGAAAAAGGTTCTTATGCTTTTATTTATGAAATCCAAGAGGATAAGGATCAAATCTTCGAATTTGGGCCTTATTTCATGGGTTATAAGGGAATATTTCTCACCCCATGGTTACCTTAAGGTGTGAAATAAATCCATCATGGAATTGGAATTTTGGTCAATGTGAGAAAGTTATCATTCCTCACTATTAGTTCCAAAACCATTAGGCAAAAATGTTAATTACCCATATGGAGAACATGAGGGCTGGTTGTAATCTTGTTGTGCATTCCATACTTTTGAGTCCCGCCTCTAGGTGTCCCATAGAAACTTCAAGTTTCCATGTAGATGTAGCATTTGGAAAACCTTAAGAAGAACATAAGGTTGCACTTGGATCTACATACATGTGTGTGTTAGTGGTGTTATGTGCCACATGTTTGAACCCTTCCTTTGGGTGCCCATGTTGCTACCTTAAGGTGACAAATAACCATTCATGGAAATGGAATTATCCCCAATAGTTAAAAAGGTATGGATTCTCTCCATTGGCCCAATTCCTTTTGGCATACTTTTAGAGAAAATCAAGTGGACTTAATTTCATCTATTTTTATGTATAAATGGTGCTATGTATCCCATATATTCAACCACTACTTCTAGCAAGTCCCACAAGTACCTTAAGGTGTTGTAAAAATGCAACAAGTAAATAAACCTTAAAGAAAACATCGAGGCAGTGATTTGAGTTCACAAATATACACATGGGTAGTATTATGCATGTCACATGTTTGAATCCTACCTTAGGGTCCATGGCTACTTCGAGTGTTAAATAATACCTTCATAAGAATGAAACAATTTTCAATTGTGAAAAACCCATTAATCCAAACTAGTTTGAGTTATTATCAATGCAAACATCAAACATACACACTAAAATACTCTATGGAAAACGTTATGTAAATACAATCATGACTAAAAGAAGGGAACATTGAGCTATTATCAATACAAACATCTAATATACACACTAAAATGCTTTATAAAAAAAGGTATGTAATATAATCACGACTAATAGAAGGGAACATAATGTGATCAACCCTTTGAGTTCAAAACTAAGTGAACCCCTCTATTAAAAAAAATGCACAATTTTTTTAATGCAAAACAAAATTCTACTTTAATATATAATGTTAATCAAAATTCAACAAAGAGAAGACTATAACAAGACATAAACTCTAGCCTTTCAATGCACACAATAATAGACAATCATCAATAGCCATAATTCAAATGGTTTTATTTCCATATGTTTCACGGGGTGATCAAGAGGGTGGTGATACTCCCCTAATAGTGTTTACTTCCCAATGAAAGTGTAATATGTTTTATCTCGTGAAATAGTGGGATTGTCATCACTATTAGGCAACATTGTGCATGACATCCGCCTTCAGTGAGACATGGCATCCCACCCCTTAATAAAAATTGGGTGCTTGACATTTAAGTATAAAGAGGGGTCTTGCAACACTACTACAATTTAGATGGTTGTAGCGATGAACCTCACATTTAGTGGTAGTTTTCCATGGTCCTTCGTTGTATCCCCCTATATATTATTAATTAGTTCAAGGTCTGAGATGCTTGGCCTCTAGTGTTTGTTACATTGTTTAGATTCTTTTGGAGGCTTTTCTACCCAAGAATTATAAGGACAACTTGTCAAAACTTTTCACATGGGTGTAGGGGTGGTGGGGGCCAATGGCAACATTCCCCCATTTCATGTACAAATCAACTAATGTTATCAAAGGGTTGGGAGAGATTAATGGAAACATCCTAAACTATCATGAAAAACTTGACTAATATTGTGGTAGGGCTTGTCACTAAAACTATTTATAATGGTATTGAATGGGTTGGAGAGATACTTGAGTTTGTCAATTCTCATTAATTTATGATTTTTTTATTGTTTTTATGCACTAGCATACAATCATAGATATGTGATATAAAGGACGACAGGGAAAGATCACACAAACAAGCATAAATATCCTATAGCTAAACAATCATTATGTTGGCAGGGGCCCACTAATTTTGTGGATGACATCATGTGAAAATGATCATAATATATTGAGACTTAAATGCTCATGCGGACCAATCCTAAACCATCAAGAAAAAATGTTGGTAGGTCTTATCACTCTCAATTTTTCAATTTTTTTTTAATAGGATCATCATAAGCTTCTCCTTGTCTCATTAGGTTAGACCATTCGCATTTTATGAGAAATTCACTTAATCATGTTATTATAGGTCATAGGCACTTCATTAGTCTTGTCATTAGGGTCATCTCCATAATAATCCACCTTGGGATCACTTGAATAGTCATAAAATTTAAAAAAAAAGCCACTTGTCTAGTTTTTCACAGTTTCATAGCGAATACAGTGCAAAATAGGCAAATTTTGCTACGAAACTACCTAACAATTTCGTAGCGAATATGAGGATTTCTCTGTTTTTTTACCTTTTGAGCAGCCAAATTCAAGGGAAGTTTCTAGGAAAACAGAGAACCATTCTAAGAAACTGAGAGAGGTTAGTTTCAAGCACAAATAAAATAACATTAACCTTTTTCACTTTTCTCAAAGGTGCTACAAATTGGGAGATTCAGAGATGTCTTTCAACTCTATTTTCAGAATGTGTTTTTTTTTCCTGTTTGATACATGTTTTTCAAATGCAGTTCCCGGACGCTTGGAGATGTTTTTCAAAAAACAAAGAGAGGTTTTTATTCAGAAATAACTTACCTACAAAAACCTCCTTCATTTTTGCAACATATATCAAGGATATGGAGATAGGAGCTCATCTCTGAACCCTATTTATTCAGAAGAAAAAAAAACAAAGTCATTTTATTGGTAAATAAACTTGCTAAAGGTGAAAAATATGCTTTTTGAAGAGGGTAAGAGGAATTTTGAACCAAGTTTGCCTTATCACCCTTCATAATATAAATTTAAAGACCTACAGGTGAAATTTTGAAGAAAACGAGAGAATTTTGATTTGTTCTGCAAAGTGAGGCAGTTTCGTAGCGAGCTCTAAGCTTCAAGGCCGAAATTCGCTACGAAATTTCTGTAGGATATTTTTTACTTAAAAATCAATTTTGATGGAGATCCAAGGAGGGGAAAATTTTTTATTTAGCTCATTAGCCCCAAGGAAGATCCTCCAAATGTCATAAAGGTCAAAGGTTATGCAAAAGGTGGATTTTGGAGTTTGCTATGAAATGAGCGCTACAAAATTTTCTGTACATGATTGTTTTAGCAGTCGACTTCAAGTTTGATTTTCGACCAAATGAAAAATGATTTTGGAAAATGAAAGATATTTTTATTCATCACATGCCCATCTACAAAAACCTCTCTCATTTTATGCAAATCCATCAGGGTTTGGAAATTATACACTCGTCTTTGAAGCCTATTTTTCAGAAGTTTCACTAACCATATTTGTGAAACAATTGTAAAATTCGACTTGGAGGAGGTCCAGCTAATCATCCATGTGGCATAATGACACATCAACACTCTAGTACACTCATAAAATTAGTTAATTTCAGTTGATATGGGTTATTAAATTGATTTGTTGAACTATTAATGAAAGAAGAGTCCTTTTTGTATTCAAACTATGGAAAACAGAAATATCCCTAGGAAGTCTCCAAGTGATGGAATCATGTTTGAAATAGGTCTCTGAGGTGGGAATTCGAGGTGAGAAAGGTGGAAAATCATTTGTATGACTCCTCACTCTATAAATGAGAGAATTTTAGAGTTAGAAAGGGTTGAGAGATGCTATGCATGCACTACTATTGTAATCTTTGGCTATCAGTAATATATTTTTGCAGCAGCTTGTTTCAGACCCAAGACTCATTATATGTTCTTATCTATGCTTGTTTATCTTAGTCCTTCTGATATTTGTGCAATGGCTCATGTGTAATCACTTGGAATTCAATAATATGCTCCAACTTCCTGTATGCATGTAGTTTGTTGTTTTTTCCTTCATGTGTGATTTGATAAGAATATAAGTGCCTTGGTTTCCATGACATTTGTTGTTTTGTCCTTCATGTGTGATTTGATAAGAATATAAGTGCCTTGGCTTCCATGACATTTGTTGTTTTTTAATTGAGGTTTACAATGACTCCATGCTCAATGGTAGTGATTCCTTGCATCATTCACCTAATTTGAACACATAAACACCCAAAAAAGAAACCATTAGAGTTAGCCATCTGCTTTTAAGCTTTATTGAAAATCATTTATTTTTCCTTTGAGAGAGCCCTCTCAAACTGGATAAGCTAATTTCCTATTGCAAGTGGTCTGAAATAGTTACTCCAAGTTGACCATTGAACCATCCCAACAAGACAAAATTTGGTGATAACATTTTGGCGTCGTTGTCGTGACTCCACTGGGGATGGCGTGCCCCTGTGGTACAACAAATAACATGTAGTTCCAGTGCCATCCCTCTTTAAAATAAAACTTCTAAAATTCAGCAGGCCTTCTTCAAACTTTTATGGCCTTCTCCTCGGGCTCAAGTTTGATGATCAACCTATATTTATTAGCATAAAAGCATAATAAAACATAATATATACAATGGAGTGAAAATTTAGCAAAATTTAAGAGGAGTAGTGCTTTAGAAACCTGCCATTGGCAGGTCCTCCAGCACAAATTTGTTCATCCATCTCCTGAAGTAGATAATTATTATTGCCATGATATGCAACTACTACAAAAGGTCACTTCCAGATATTTTCAAACTTTCCATACTTCCCCTTTTCCTCAATTCTAGCTTCCCAATTTAAAACTACATCTTGAATCTGAAAAATTATCTTCTTTGACCTTTCTGTCAAATGTTTTCTTCACTATGTTACGTGATTGTTGATGGCTGTTGTATACCTCTTCTCTTTTTTCTTGCAATGCTATGAGCTTGTTTATCCTCCTCTAAATGGAATTGGGCTCCTTCTCAAGTCCTTGCAGCAGTTTCATTACAGGAACTCCTAAGGAAGTGGGAAAAATTGCTTCAACTCCATAAAATAATTCATAAGGTGATGTACCAATGGATCGCTTTATAAAGACCCTATCAGCCCAAAGAGCATACTTCAATTTTAGATGTCGTGATCTTTTGTTTTCCTGCAATACCTTTTTGATAATTCTCACAATGCTTTTATTAGAGAATTCTGCAAGGCCATTACCTTGGGGGTAATAGGTTGTTGAATGTCCAAGTGTTATATGATACTGATGACAAAAGCTAATTTATTTTTTCGATTTAAAAGCTTGTGCATTGTGAATAATAATTTTCATAGGACAACCAAACATGGAAAAAATGTTGTTCTCCAAGAATTGAATGATGAATTAGTTCTTGCCTTGTTGGGATTGCTTCAATCCATTTGATGAAATAATTTGTTGTTGTCAGGATCCAGCGATGCTGCCCTCAAGATGATGGGTGTATTTCACCAATAAAATCCAACCCCCATTGTTGGAAAGGCGTCTCAACATATATTGGCATCAAAGGTAAAGGAATCAGTTTTTTCTTACCATAAAAAATTTGACATTCATGGCAAGCAATGATCGTCTTGAAGACATCCTTGAACATGGTGGACCAATAGTAACTTACTACTAGTATTTTGTTTGTTTTAGCTTTCCAATAGTGGTGTCCTCCACAATCTCCCTTGTGAAATTCTTCAATAATCTTTTTAGCCTCCTCTTCCAACAAACAGTTTAAAAGGATTCCACCAGTATCTTTCCAATACAAATTCTTATCTACAATGCAATATCTTAATGATTTCAGCTTCACAAACCTTGCTTTTCACTTGGTCAACTCTGAAGGAGCTCTATGATGATATAAGACAAAGACAATATCTTTGTACCATTCAGATAGAATGAGCTTCTCTTCAATAGGTATCAACTCTTCATCTTCCTCTGATAGCTCTAAAATTTCTGCAATCAGATTCATGTCAAGGCATTCAAAATTTGATTGTGCCATCAACTTTTCCAACCCCTATCCTTTCACCAGCTTTGTAGGCCTGATCTTTATGTCATACTCGAACAAAGTAGCTATCCACTTCCCTCTCTTGCCATCAGGATCACCTTGTGTCAAAATGTATTTAACCATAGTGTTAGGTACAAATGCAATGACATGAGAGTGCAAAATATAAATTCTAAAGTCTTTAATAGCTTTAATCAAAGCATAAGACTGTTTTTCCAAAATATTATACTTTAGCTCTGAATTGGCAAGATTTCTGCTGAAGAATGAAATGGGTTGTTCTGTACCTTGCTGTCCTTTCTACAATAAAACTCTAGCTATGGTATTTTCAGATGCAAATGTGAAAACCAAAAATTCACTTGAAATTTTGGACAAATAAGCATTGGAGCTTGAGTGAGGGCTTTCATTGTCTCTTCAAATGATTTCTTGGCTTCAACAATCCACTTAATATCAACTCCTTTTTTCAACATCTTGGTAATGTCTGACAATTTCAACAAAGTTTGGGATGAACCTTCTCACAAAGTTTACCTTCCCAAGAAAAGACTGAATTTCTTTCTTGTTCCTTGGCAGGTCTATCTTCTGAATAACATTGACCCTATTTGGATAAATCTTTATCCCATCCTTTGATATAATATGTCCAAGCAACTTTCCAAAATTTAGAGCAAAAATACTTTTAGTGGGGTTAAGAGAGATACCAAATCTTCTACATTTCTACAAAATTTTCTCCAAATGCTTCAGATGATCTTCCTCCCTTCTTGAAAACACATTTATGTCATCCAAGTAGACTACAATTGATTTGTCTTTCTCCTCAACAAAGGGAATATCCATTGCTCTGTTAAAGGTCGCTCCTGCATTCATCAAACCAAAAGGCATCTTGGCATACATGAATGTCCCCCATGGTGTGGTGAAAGCAGTCTTCTCTTGATCTTCAGGGTGAACCAATATCTCGTTATAACCTGGAAATCCATCTAGCATGGACAACCTTTGAGAGCCAACAATATTCTGCAAAATCTTATCCATCTTAGGAAGAGGGTAGTTATCCTTCAAGGAAGCCTTGTTCAGATTTATAAAATCAATGCAGATTACGATCTCGCCACTCTTCTTTCTGACTGGAACTAGATTAGTAAACCAATTTTAAAATCTTATAGGAACAATGATATTTGCATCAAAAAATTTCTTTATCTCTTTCTCAATGAGAGGCATGAGCAATGGGTTAATCCTTCCCAATTTCTGCTTGAAACATTTCTCATTCTCTTTTATAGGAATATTATTTTGTATAATAATATGATCATACCTTTTCAGATCAGCGTAACTCCATGAAAAAACATCAATGTATTTCTTCACCATCTCAGTATATTTTTGCTTCATCCCTATAGAAAGAAATTTGGAAAGCTTTACCATTTTAGGCATTGTGACTATACCAAGATTACAAGTTTCTACCTCCTCATCATCAACCTGCATCCTAGGAGATTTAAAAACGTCATTCTGATAAAAAAAATTCTCAATTGGAATAAGACCCTTGGGTATACAATTATTTTTCAGTTGCAAAACTTCAGAATTAACCTTAGTTTCAGCAAACATGTTTTGTTGATCCACTTGTGTGTTTTCAAACTCTTCCTTTAACTCTATGAAATTTCTGACTTGCTGGTCATCTTCAAACACCTGCCAATGAATGATATTAGCTGGGATGGCAGGCCTATGTCGGACTTCAATTTCACACTTCTCAGTAGAATGTGTAGGAATGACAAACAAACTTGCAGAAACAACTAGAGAATCAACCACTGAGTTTTGATATCTAGTTTTCACAATAAATGCATGCTCTTGAAAATTTTCAACCATTTCCATAATCAAATTTTTGTAATCTCTCATCCTTACATCCTCAGCTTGGTATACTCCTTCAACTTGTTTGATTATCAACTCAGAATCTCCGCACACTGATATCTTCTTGGCACCCAATCTTTTCAAAATTTCCAAACCCAAAAATAGTGATTCATATTCAGCCATACTATTTGTACAGTCAAAGTTAAGTTTAAAGGAATAAAAGTTACTTTCATCCTCATGAGTAGTGATCCATATGCCTGCTCCATCCCCTTCTTTTCCAACAGATCCATCAAAATGTAGAACCCACTAGCCCTCTACTTTCTCTTCTACAATTTCCTGATTTTCAACTTGTTGATTTTCTATTTTCCCTCCACTTCCTGCTTCATCAGTTAGCTCATTGAAAATAATTGTTGGTCCTAATTTAGTTTCAACAGCATAAATGCAAAAATTCTGAGGTTTATCCTTGTTGCTTACCATGTAGGCCATCCTACTCTCCCTGTATACTCCTTCAACTTGTTTGATTATCAACTCAGAATCTCCGCACACTGATATCTTCTTGGCACCCAATCTTTTCAAAATTTCCAAACCCAAAAACAGTGATTCATATTCATCCATATTATTTGTACAGTCAAAGTTAAGTTTAAAGGAATAAAAGTTACTTTCATCCTCATGAGTAGTGATCCATATGCCTGCTCCATCCCCTTCCTTTCCAACAGATCCATCAAAATGTGGAACCCAATAGCCCTCTACTTTCTCTTCTACAATTTCCTGATTTTCAACTTGTTGATTTTCTATTTTGCCTCCATTTCCTGCTTCATCAGTTAGCTCATTGAAAATAATTGTTGGTCCTAATTTAGTTTCAACAGCATAAATGGGAAAATTCTAAGGTTTATCCTTGTTACTTACCATGTAGGCCATCCTACTCTCACTGTATATTCTTCTCTGCTCACCAAAAACAGGAATGGTGGCATATGTCATGTCCCTCTGCATGGTGCCTTTGATTTTTGTTGCCCAAGATTTGGATAAGAGCATGCCAAACTTGGGGGGAATATCTACCACCACAATGTCCATAACCATTGTCTTGGCAAGCACTTGTGCCAAGCCAACAACAACATCCTTGATCAATCCTATGCATTGTACCCTTTTAGATTCAAAAGAAAATAAATCTTTGTATGGCCTAGTGATCTCCAAACCTATCCTCTCCATAATCACCTTAGGCATGAGGTTATGAGAAAATCCCGAATCCAACATGGCATTGTGTAAGGTCATATCATGGATATTAAGGCTGACATAGAAGGGTGAGACTTCTTCATTCTACTCATCTTCCAATCTTGGTCCTAGGTAGATGGTAGGATGGTCTTCTTGTAGTTAAGGATATCTGATGCTCTTGGCTGAGAATTCAACATCTTCACAATTTTACTTTTGTACTCATTAACCTTGATAATTTCTCCAAAAGGGACATGAATCTTAATTTTGGAGATTTTATTTTCTAAACTGAAAACAGAAGTGATCTTTTCATTTTATTTGGAAGGAGGAGGAAGTGGTGAGTCTTTTTTCGGCTCAACTTCTTTAGGAGCATCCTTCTTTGGCTGAGTTTTATTTGCAGTGATGGGAACATTTATGTTTCTTATATTGTACTGCTTCTGCATTTCAAATAAGCATGTTGATAACCTTTTAGGTAATTAGATTGTCCCTCATCCTTAATCAAATCATGACCAGACTCATCATGCTCCTCTTTGGTCAGAAACATCCCAAACATGTTTACATCTAGACAGTGGATAGTAACTTCTTGAATCTCAGGTGGAGTTTCTTCTTCATCAATCAAATTCTATTGAAAGGGGGGCCTCACTTGAGGGTCAGGCTGATTTCTGTTTTCTCTTTGTCTTTTCTGATTTTGAGGCTTCCTAAACTGTGGGTTTCTGATTTGTGGATCATGTTGTGCAGGAGGTAAAGAAGTGGTTCCAAGGGCAAGTCTATCCATGAGTTTCTCCATGGTCTTCAACATAGAGTCAAACTTATCATCTAAGGAGGAAGGTTTATCTTATTATTTTAGTTTTGCTTTACCCATCTTAGACTTCTTAGCTACTATCATGTTCACTTCTACCTTCACAACATCATTCTGCATATCTGCTAGAGAGGCAGATTCTCTTTCCCTTAGCAGAATGGAGAAATCATAATAAAATGCCTCTGCATAGCGTAATTGAGCAAGTCCCGGGGGAGGTTTAAGATGAGTAGGTATAGAGTTGTATACTTTGGTAAACCTCTTAGAGAAGACTTGGATAGATTCATATAAGGCTCTTTTTAAACTGTTGTATTATGTCGAAGCCTGCACTGGATTTGTCCTATTCCCCATTTTCTCAAAAAACTATCTTCAAATTGATTCCAATTCAGCAAGCTTCTTGGAGCTAGGGATTTAAACCATTTTCTTACCTCACTAGTGAAACTTTGAGCAAATAGTCTCATTTTAACATCTTCATGGTCTACTTCCTCTCTGTCAATGAAATCATTGAATTGATCTACATGTTCCTTAGTTGTTATTTCCTCTTCACTCCCCCAAGTTTTAATTCTAGTTGAGTATTTACTTGGGAGGTCATGAAGAACATCAGGGAGGACAAGTGGAGCATACCTTGCAGGTGCAACAGGAGGAGGTGGAGGTGGAATAAATCCAGCCATAATGACAGGAACTGTGGTTATTCTTGGAAGAACAATAAGAGAATATGAGCTATTAGGAGGCGGTGTAGTTGGTCTTTGCAATCTAGATACAAATGAACTCCACTTTGGCAAAGGTATACCAGATTTTCTTTTCAACAAGAATTCAAATGGATCTAAATCTTTTAACTTTTCAAAAGACTCCCTCTCTAATAGCATGTAACTGTTTCCCATAATTCTTCTTTTTCTTTTTTGGATACTAGGGATGAGGTATTAATACCTAGTCTTTGCACGTCTAGAATTATCTTAGTCAATTTATTTTCACTCTTATACCTAAATAAAACTTCTTGAACTTTATCATCAAATTTCCTATCTTCAGGACTTCAAACAATTTCAGAGGACAAAGCTATTGAGTGTGATGGAATACCTGATTTTGAAGAGTTGTTTTCAATGCCTCTGAGAATCCTCTCTGGATTATCCACAATGGTAGGTGGGTTAGGATATGGATTGCTCCTTGTGTATCTTTTTCTCAAAGCCACCTTTAAGCATGAAAATTTGTAGTGGAGTCACCAAGGTAGTTTCTGCAGCCTCGAAAAGTTCTGAGCTCCTGCTACCTTTAAGAGTTCAGCTTCACTATTTGCACACAAACTTCAGGAGATGTGTCTTCGACTCCCGGAAGATGCACCAAAATGTTATCACCAAATTGATTCTGATAGGTTGCTCATCAATCAAATTAATTTAACGCTTTCAAACCACTTTTGGCTGAAGATTAGCCTCTTCAGTTTGAGAGGACTCTCTCAAGGTGTTTTATGATTTTCAATGGAAATTCTAATAGATGGATAACTCTATAACTGTAACTTGATTGTGCTTGATTGCAGTTTGAAAATGTAAGAAGTTGCTACCATTGGGCTATGGGGTCAACATCAGTAAACTCAATGAGAATATTTCTTCTTATGGAAACTGAAGCAAATGGAAGTTTCAATGAAAAAGGCAGTACACACATACAACACAGTAAGAAAACAATAGTTTAACCTCTAAAGGAAGTCAGAGCATGTTACCATGAGTTTGTAATGAATAAAATAATGTAAATAATGATTAATTAGTTAATTAGTAATTAGGTTGAAAGGAAAAAGAAAAAGAGATATATATAAAGAAGTACAGACACGTACATACCAAGACAATTTAAAAATAGAAAGGAAAAAGAAATAAGGAAGAGTAGGTAAGGTTATTTTGATTATTCTTTAAGTGGTTTACAAGCTCATGGTTTTAGAAGCCCGTGGTAATTGCCCATGGTATTTGCAAGGTAAAATAAGAATAAAAGGAATAAAAAAATCTCTGTGTAAATGGTAAGTTTACTTTTACGTGGAGAAAATTAACCAAGCAAAATACACATAAGTGGACATATATTTTATAGGTGAATATAGGTGAATAGCCACGTTTCACTAGGGTTGTAACTTTTCATTAAAAAAAAAAAAAAACTATTATGAAAGTCAAACATCTTAGTAATTAAAGAAAATTTCATAAAAAGAAATCAAGAAAGTAATTTAAAAAAAAAAAACGAAAGGAAAAATATTATTAAGGATTTCTTTAAATATTAAGGAATCATTATTAAAGCTAGAAGGTATATAAAAGGAAAAATAGGTTATTAAAGGTTTAAGTATTGAAAAAGTATTTTGAAGTTATTACAAATTCAAAACCAAGGAAGATTAAGATTATAAATATTAGGAAGGGTCACCCTTAAAAACCTGAAGTTATCTTGACAAAATATCATCTAATTCAGAATTGAAAGAGGGCAGATTTCCTGAAAATTATAGTATGTTTGTCTGTGCGCTAATTAAAATTAAAGGGTCACTTGCGGGAAAGGAAGTTCTCATATCTATCAATCTTAATCAAAAGGATAATTATGTTAGTACTGAATGTGCTAACCAATTAGTGATCCCTGAATCAAATATAATTGAAACAAATTCAATTAACGCAAATGAAAAACAATACGACATAAGGAATCTACACCTAAGTATTGGGGAGTATTCCTTGGTCTCGCAATTTGCCATTAAAACCTTATTTTGTAACGATAGTGATATAATTCTGGGTTCGCTCTGGATGGAATCACTAGGGTCATTCGTCCTTAATACCAAAAAGAAGTTTTTAACATTCTCCTACAAAAAGAAGAAAATAACGCTACAAGACGTTAACTTAAAGCCAAATTTAGTAACACCTGAAAGCATTCAAGAAATTTCAAAAGTAATTTCTCAAGAAGGTAAAAAGGCGATACAAAATATGTAGAAGGAAATTGAAAAAAATCACCACTAACAAGAATGAAGAGGTTGCTTGCCTCAAGGATCACAACAATAAATTACTAACGCAAATTAAGAAGTTGAAGAAAGAGAAGAAGTCGTTGGAAAACAAGATGCAACAACTTGTCGAAAAAGAATCATCGAAACCAACAAATGTAGAAGTTCAAGTTACAGGAAAAATGAACATTGATCCAGTAAATGTCGCAACTCAAGAAGAAGACAAACAAGTTGCAAAAGATACAAACTTCGATGTTTCAGTTCAGATGAGGAACATACTAAGTGAAGGTTCTGTAACCTACTCAATAGCATCCTCGCCAAAAGGAAATCAAAGTCACACCAAAAAATTTCCCTATCGAGATCCAAATCACGGGAGTAGACAACTCAACCAAGCTATGTATTCAGAACAAAAACAAGCTGATATTCTGAAGAATATTAATGAGTCATCACAAGTTGCCAGTCATCGTAAGATTCCACAGAAGATTGATTTAGGATGGTCTGATCCATTTTCAATGCGAACATTTTGTTTGTCACTTAGAGGATCATATCAACTTGTATCGACAAGGATGACTGCCCCGAGACAAGAAGATGTTCGTAGCAGGAAAAGAAATCGAGGCCTTTCATCAACAAGCTTTGAGTACAAAGATTTTGAGGAGGAAGGCAATGTAATGAATAAAATAATGTAAATAATGATTAATTAGTTAATTAGTAATTAGGTTGAAAGGCCATGTTTGATAAGACATGACCTTTCGTGAAGAGGCACCTGCATAGGTATATAAGCAGGCCTCATTTGTAACATTCAATCATCTATCTCATCCATCATACCTTTTATATAATAATATTTGTATCCTCAATGGATATTATGATATTTCAAGTCTTCTGGAATATTTAATTTGAGAAGGATCTTTGTTTGCTTCAGAGTTACGAGTAATTAGGCGTCAAAATAACTGCAGATGTTAAAAATGAAAGATATAGAACATAAAAAAAACATGAACACCTCCTTCGAATCTCAAGTAAAGAAGAAAATATCACTGTATATTACTGAAACTAAAAACTATTACAGAGTAGCAGTTTAGTACAATATTCTCCAACCCTTTGATATTCGATTTTTTGTCTATAAATAGACATTCTTTACATTACATAGGATTCTAAATCATCGAACCTTCAAATTGACAGCTAATCATAATTGACACATCTATAAAGGGACACATATCCATTAAGAGTTAATCTCCTAATAGGACTCTAGTTATATTTATTACAACTACTAACTAAAGGAGTGCATAATTACACCAAAAGTAGTTAGGTACTCGAATGGCACTATCCACCATCAAAGAATAATTGCCCTCAATGAACTACGAAACAATCATCCTATATTTAAGGAAAAGATGACATGACACTTGCTGACTGTCCTTTGCTGAGTTGGTGAAGAAGACAACTCCATTGAAGGCCAAATCGTTTTTAGATTGTTCCATTGATACCCTTTAATACCTCCACGTGGTTGGCTGAGCTTCAAAACACTTTCAATCCTTCAAAATCCTTTTAAAAACACTTCGCTACAAAACAGAGCATTTTAGGTAGTTTCGTAGTGTAGTTTAGTAGCAAGGTTGTGTTTTGTCCTTTGTCTTTTCCTTCTACCACCTCTGCTGGCCAAATAATGTTTGTCAGGTCAAAATGGGTAAATACCATCATCCTCCCTCCTCGGACCTTCAAAAAACCATTTTTATAGGCAAAAAAACATCTTCAGAAATTTCGTAGCATTTTTAGGCCTTCAAGCATGGAGCTCGCTACGAAACTACCTAACAAGGAAAAAATTACAGATTTTGTAATTTTTCTCAAAATTTGATCTTCTGAGCCAAAATTATATCACCTACAAGTTAAAACCTTAACAAAAATGTCTCATTTCAACTCTTCAATCTCTGGGAGTTTCATCTTCATTAACTATGGGTTGACCTTCAAGTTCTTCATTCACTTTCATTTTTAGTCCCCTCTTCTCCAACTCATCTTCAATCATGTCCATTGTTCTTGAAGGTCTTCTACTTGATTTTTCAATGATCTGTTTTCAGCTTGCAGGTGCAAGTTCATCCTCTTAGTATGTTTTGCTATAAGTCTTAGAGCTTGGGTCCTTTTCAACAGTCTTTTGGCATTACTCATAGATCTGAAACATTTGAGAGTTGACTGTCCCATTTTTTCGTCATCTGGTCAAAATCAACCTTTTCATACCTATGCTTCTCTGCTTCCAACTTCAACTCAAGTATTTCTTCTCTTGCTTCCCTCAGTTGTTCTTTAAGGAGTTCTATCTTTAATTTTTTAGGAGTTTTGTCTCTGATTTTTCAATCATCTTCTCTTTTCCCTTTCTCTTCCTGGTGACAACTTCTTCTTATGCTGTTGGGGACAAATCTATGATGTTTTTTGGTTGCATACCTTCATTGACTTTCTCTTCCCTTTTTCTCTCCATGGCCTTCTTTGCAAACCTGGTCATTGGCTTCCTAGGCTGAAATATGAAGCCAACATCCTCTCTTGCAAAATCCAATTTCTTGACATACTTACCTTTCTTCAGTTTCCTTCCATCACCTTCAATGTCTTCTGCTTGCACTATTGGGAACTCCTCAATATCTATTGCATGTAAGATATTGTCCAAATTTCCTTTGGCCAATGTCTGAGTCCTTGTTATCCTCTTACTGCTTCGTTTTCTCATCTTCTGTTTCTGTTTTGCAGGTGTTGGCTGAGGGATATTAGTTTCTTGAAGAAATTATTCTTCAATGTCCATTGGTTCTATAGGAGACTGCCTTCTTTCTTCTTCAACCTCTTCTATTGTAGTTGGGGATGTAGTAGTTTTAGGTTTTGAAACTTTTTTTGGAGTCACTACATCTATTTCATAACCACTCATAAACAGAAAAGAAGTCCAGTCTCTGTTTAACCTTTTCAACTCTTCCAACACTAAGAATTTTATCATACCATGGTGAAATAGTGATGTCTCATTACCTTCTGACTTGACCTGAACTCTATCTGACAATTTCCCCAAAATCCTGTATAAAAAGAAAGGTAGGTCAAGTGGTTGCTTACCAACAAAATGCAGAAGGAGTCTAATATTATTGGAATAGACCATGTGGAATCTCCCTTCGCAGGTGAAGTATTTTTGGATCACCAGCAACAACTTTGCATAATTCTCCTTCATATAACCTATGGGGATGCCATTTGTCATGTCAGCTTCTTTGTGCTCCTGCTTGAGAAATTCTTCACATCCTTGCATTCTGAACTTTGTGCCTTTAAACCATTCTTCACCAGTTCTAGGAATTTATGTAGCTTGTGATATGATCTCTGGTGACACTGTGAGATTCAAAATCCCAACCTTAGATGTTGTCCCTGTAAAATTGGTGGCAAAGTCTTTGGATATCTATAGATGGAAACCCCGTAAATTTTGACAGAACTGTAAGCAACCCACCTTCCTGAAAGCCTCCATAGTAGTGGGATCTTCATTCAAAAGATTTAAATCCATAGGCTCATACCTTACACAGTAACTACCCTTGTTTGTTTTCTTTTTCAATGCCATGAATGCTTTATACACCTTCGCTGCCTCGCTTGCTGATGCCACCTGCAGAATCGAATTTGAACAACAACCTGCTTGATGTGGTGAAACAACTCTCAAATATCGACAGTGGGATACATCACATGCAAGGATTAAAAACTGAATGACAAAGAGAAACTTGGGGTAAAGTTTTAAAATTTTACTTGACAACTCGGATTTTGATGATGGCATGTGATCATAAAAGGCAATAATGACTGCAAAATACGGCTATGCATGTTTGGGAATCATCATAACGAACTCAAATGATCTCACCCTTTACTTGTCTAATCAAACATTGACACCTCACACCTCTCTGACCTTTTCTGTAGAAAAACCCAGTTTCGTAGCGAAAATGGTCTAATTGCTGACAGATTCGCTACGAAACTGTTAGGCAGTTTTGTAGCAAAATCTGCTAATTTGCTTTGTATTTCGCTACAAAACTATGAAAAATTGACAAGTGGAATGTTTTGTGATTAAAAGGCACGAGGATGAAAACTATATGATATGAGGTTGATTTGACTGAAAAGACATGATTAAAGGTGGGTTTTAAACTTAAGGTAGTCATCATCAAATGTAATTTTTTTATTTTTATTTTTATTTTTTTATTTTATTATTATTATTATTTTTCAAAAATTTCATGAAAATGACTCATGAGACCACATCAACCTAGGTGAAGTATGACCCTATCAATGAAAGTTTTAAAACTAATGAGTGATAATAGTAGGCCTTAAGGAGAACATGGGGGTTGGCCCTAGTTTTGATATGCATGCCATACTTTCCAGTCCCACCTCTAGGTGTCCCATGGCTACCTCAAGTTACCTTCTAAATATAACATTTGGTAGGATTTAAGGGGAACACAAGGTTGCACTTGGACCTACATACATGTGTGTTTTGGTGATTCTATGTGTGCCACATCGCTACTTTGAGGTGACAAATAAATCATTCACGGATATAGACATTTCATTGACTCTGAAAAAAGCTATGGATCCCCTCCATTAGTTGTTGATTTTTCGTATTCTTCTTAACTGATAATTACATCTAGTGATATCCATTTAAGTTCACTTGTATTCACATTTATCACTAAGCAATTACATGGAATATCTTCAACAGTAGAACAAGAACGACAGTGGTATCATAAAGAGACAACCAAATAAGAAACACAAAGCATTTTATCCTAGAAAACCCACATGGGAGAAAAACCCAACAACCTTTTCCTTAGAGAAATTATCCAGTTCAACAGAGATACACCTAGTTCTTCAAGTCAAACACAAGTTAAATTGACTAGTAATATAGCCTTGGTCACACTTGGTCAAACTACTTACAAGTATCCTTTAAACATCTAAGGTCTATTTTCCTAGAATTTCGTCCTCTTTCCTAGATATTTGGTTTGCTAAAACTAATTTATGTCTTCCGCCTAGAAATAGATTTGCCTCAAAGCTCAGTCTTCCTCAGAGAATGGCACACAGTCTGCCTCAGTTGGGCTTCCCTCAGAGCTCGCATGAACATAAGAGTAATCTAAGAATTTTGTGTGTTGAGGAGGAGAAAGAGTGGCATATTTATAGCGTTGATGAGGTTGAATGGTTGTGATTCTTGATGGAGCTAACTTGATGGAAAGTTGAATTTCCTTTTTGAGGGCAAAAATAATTTGAATTTGAAGATTCATTTTGCCTCTCTTTGATGCCAACATGAAGAACATCTCTTACATAATTCAAGGGCCAAACAAATAATTACGAAGACTAATCATAACTACAAAATTAAACATTAGCCCCAATTACTTTTGGCATACTTTTATTACATAGAGTGGAGTGGGATTAGGTCCATCTTTATGTATACATAGAAGGTGTCATGTGTCCCATACATTCAACTCATATATTTGGGTAGTCCTATGAGTTTCTCAAGACATTAACCAAATGCAACATTTAAGAAACCTTATATTTATAGGCACACACACACACACATGTAGTGTTATGCATGTGACATGTTTAATTCCTACCTCTAGGTTTGATGGCTACTTTAGATGTTGATCTAGATTGGATTATTATATTTTTTGTCATCTATCTTCATGCTTCCATGGTAGAAAAAATTAGAAGAATAATCTTGCAATGTCATTTTAATGACATGTCCTAGTTTGGAGAATTGGGTCTTGAAACCTTCCAGAGAAACATTGAAGCATTAAATAATGTTTTTGGGGGTAAAAAAAACTATTGCCTTTGGTTAAACCATCTAGTCCTATTATACACTTGGAGATATTTTGAATGGTGCAATAATCACATCAATGGAAGTTTGTATGCACAAGTTATGCCTCTCACAAGTTGACCTATTATGTTGACCATCATCATATGAGAGGATGCCATGTTAACTCCTCTATCTCATGCATATGGGGCTAACCACATACGGACTTTGAAGGCGACTATAGAAGGTCCAAATTACCTATAACTCTAACTAAGGGTTGAGGAAGTCAAACCTTACCTTCAGTTAGCTATTGGGCCATGTTAAATACTAGGTCGCTAGGAGAAGTAGGGATTCCATTCTATGCTATTGTATTTTGTTCCACGGTTGAGTAGCACAACCAAGGGTGGGAGGCTAGAAAGTTGAAGAGAGGGAGTTAAGGTTTTGTAGTAGCCCTACAGGCCACAGGTCTTAGGTAACTCCACAAAGAGTTCCTCTTCCATTGTACTTGCATATTTCCATCTAGAGAAGTTTTCTATCATTTTATCTAAAAATTTCATTGGGAAAAACATATCTATTATAAGAGGGAGGGGGTGTACTTCTTTCTCCTCTCAATTTCTTGCATTTAAGCTATTTCATTTTTTAAAGTAGAAAAAAACAATTGTTAAAAAAATTGAATTATATAGATAACTAACCTACATGATAAAGATTTTAGTATTTTGTTATGAAGAAGTTCCAATTAAACATCCACAACAATTTATAGATTAGATGTTAAATAAAACTTTCATAAAAATGAAACTTTATTCTATAGTGATAAACTCCTTAATCCCAACCATTTTGAATTATTATTTATACAAATACTAATATACTTACTAAATACGTTATTGAAAAAAACATTGTAATACATTCATTACTTTTAGAAACCCCACTATGAAAAGATGCACAAAAACCGTATCAACCGAAAATAAATTATACTTTGATGTATAACTGCACAAATCGCAATTCAACAAAGAGAGGACTATTAAAAAAAACATAAATTCTAGCCTTTTGATGCACACAAAAATATGCAATCATCAACTATCATAATTCACATGGTTTCATTGTTGTAAGTTTCACTAGGTGGGAAAGAAGGTGGTGATATTCCTCCCACTAGTGTTTAATTCACCACAAAAGTGTGGTATGTCTTGTTTTGTGAAAACGAGAACGTCCTTATTATTAAGTGGTGTCGGGCATGGAATTTGCCTTATAATGAGACATTACATCCCACCCCTTAATAAGCATAACGGTTCGACATTTAAGTACAAAGAAGCATCTTGCACTACCACTACAATCAATTTAAATGGTTGTAGGGACAAGTTTTACTTAATCGTGATTTGTCATAGTCTTTGTAACATTTTTTTTTCACACTTATTCAAGTTGATAGGTTTATTGGGGTAAATATATGATGCAGAGTTACTATGATATGATTCAATCTCTTAGACCACCTTAAAGAAGTGGAAATGATTCAATCTCTTAGACCACCTTCCTTAAGTGCTATAGGACCCCCAAGGGCTAAACCATTATTCCAGGCGTCCAAACCCTAAATTAACTTGCCTTTTCACTGATTTGGCTCCGAGTCACATGCACAAGTCTACAAAAAAAAGACGTGAACTGATCCTCAGAAGCCTTTTTATCATTGAGGCATCTAATTTCTTCATTTTCCTCCTCACATGCAACTTGTGACCTTTCACCTTCCTTTTCTCTTAATTTCCATTATTTCATAAATAAAATGCCAATAGATGTCATTTTGCCTTTTCCAATGCCTTGGCCAATTTCCTTAGCTTAATAAACCAAAAGTGACACCCACTAGTATGTTTTACCCTACATTCAACTTAGAATACATGTCCCGTGACCTTGGTCTTATTTTGCCTTTATTAACTTTATTACATGAATTTTTAACCCAAGGGTGTTACAGTCTTTGGATGTATCACCACATGTATTAATTAGTTCAAGATTTGAGAGGGTTGGCCTTTAATGCTCATTACAATGTTTATATTCTTTGCTTCAAAATCATAATAACAACTTATTGAAAATTTTCACATCAAACATAAGGATGTTAGGAGTTAATGATAACATTCCCCCTTTTCATGGAGAACTCAACAAATGTTGTGGTAAGTGTGGATGAGAATAATGACAACATCTCCCACTCTCATTAACAATTTGACCAATATTGTGGTATAGAATAACATCCAATAATTTGAAAAAAGATATGGAATATATGAAGTTTCATAATTTATATTATTATTATTATGTATACATTGACTTATAATTATAATTATTTCATACAAAGGATAATCACAAAAAAACGAAAGAACCATATAATTGCCTTATAACCAATTTCTTTCATATTAATATAATGAGTCATTACTTGTCAATGAGTGCTTAGCTCAAGTGGTTGGGATGGTGGTTTGCCATCTCATCCACCTAGGTTCGAGTCTTTAGAGACGTGGCCCGTCATAGTAAGGCTGGAGGGATAGGTGTTCTGTTGGAGTTTGCGTTCTCGACTCTAATACTGATGGTCTTCAAATGTCTTGGTCGTCGGCTGAACAATGAGTTCGTGATATATGTGAAAAATTGGGTCCCCTATCAATTTTTTTTGTCAAAAAAATAATAAGGAATCACTACTATATAAATGGCATCATTAAGACAATACTCATGATATATAAATATAATCACGTGACAATTTTGTCTACTTATATAAATGGCATCATTAAGACAATACTCATAATATATTGTTATTTATATGTGAAAATGACATCATTAACACTAGCATCATTAAGACAATACTCATAATATATTGTTATTTATATGTGAAAATGACATCATTAAGACTGGCATTAAGACAATACTCATAATATATTGTTATTTATATGTGAAAATGACATCATTAAGACAATACTCATAATATCACGATCATTTTCTAGTTGGAATGTGATTTTTTTTCAAAATATCTGAAAATAGGAGTGTTTGAATCTACTTATATAAATGGCATCATTAAGAGAATACTCATAATATATTGTTATTTATATGTGAGACTTGTTTAAGCGCGTGACAAAATTTTGTTTGGACTATAATTTTTTAGTTGGAATTTGTTGAGCTTTTTCAAAAATTTTGAAAATAAGAGTGTTTGAATCCTTTTTTAAGGGGAAATTAATTCATCACCCTCACGAACTAGAGCACCCAAAATTCTGAAATTTCATAGTTGTAACTTAGATTTCCAAAATTTTGAAACTTGATAATTGTAACCTAGAGTTCCAAAGACTTCTGCAAATCATGATTAACCAGTATAAACTATACACCTTTATACATCTGCTGAGCTTTTTTCAAAAAATATGAAAATAGGAGTGTTTGAATCATTTTTTAAGAGAAAATGAATTCATCACTCTCATGAACTAGAGCACCCAAAATTTTGAAACTTCATAATTATAACTTAAATTTCCAAAATTCTGAAACTTGATAATTATAACCTAGATTTCCAAAAACTTCTACAAACCATAATTAACCAGTGTAAACTATACACCTTTATACATGTAAGTTAACCAATCTCACAACCACCAAAACTTTTTTAATAATAAAATTAAACAAACTTTATATTTAAATACAATTTTCCACGCACATAAACTCTACACTTACTTTTAAAACTTAAATTATTTACAAGATAACAACTCATATTATAGCGACATTTACAGATACCCGAAAGATAAAAATAGTATACCTGACTCTATTGTTTCCTCAGAAAACACGGAGAAGTGATAGGACATGTGTCTTAATTAATTTTTAAACTAGAAGGCCTAGACATCTATACCCTATATAACCGTGGCGTACGCGGGATTCACAGGGATTACCATCTACGAAAAAACAGTAGAAATAGGTTGCCATCAATGACATGAAACGCCCAGGTTGCAGGATCTGACAAGAAAGTTGATCACTGTAATGATTTTCTTCGCCTTTGTTTCAATGAAAAGTTACTGAAGCAAGTCACTGCAGGAATACTTTTCCAATTAAATAATATTCGCAGAGCTTTTGAACTCATGCGGGATTCGAGCGGCCCCTGAACCAAACAGATCACATGTTATTCTTCTGCAATGCTGACGATTCGCACTGCTTTTCCAGGGCTGCCATGAAACGAGCTAACAAGCCAGTGTGGTCTACAGGTAAGGGTTTATGTCCTCACCGTGTCAATATTAAACAGAGTAAACCCATCTTTACTTGCATCGGCCATTTAAGTGAAATTAAGGTATGTATCGTTTATTTTTGCGACCTCTGATCAAATTAGGGTTTAGATAGGTGTGTGCTGATGTCTATATTCAGTGCATCCAGTAACTTATATCCAATCGGGTTTTAGATGGGTTTGTATTAAGGTCCATAATCAGTGCACCCAATAATCTCTACCAGGGTTTAAATGGGTCCGCGCTGAGGTCTTTATTCCATGCACCTAATTCGTCATTTAATTCCAATGCACTGATATCCAAAGGAATTGTTGATTGATCCTCCTCGTCCATCCGGATTGTAGAGCACAGGGTGCCCAACAATCTCATCAGATGGATCTGTGCTGAGCCCTATATTCAATGCACCGAATGCATGATTGAGATTTATTGCACTTTTTTTTCTAGCAGAAACTGGTAAAATTCTATTATAAAAAATGGTTGCAGCGAGGCTGACAGCACTGGTTAAACATACATATTGTCTTCATGATTCAAGCTATTTGCACATATAGAAAACATAGTACAGGGCTTACTGATATCCTTTAAGAAAAAAATTCCATATTTTTCTACTACTATATAACCTGAAATAGATTCCTAAAATACCAATTACTTTAAAAAACATATCCCAAATAAAGATGTGACGCCTTGCTGCTTCCTCCAGTCCCGTGTCATTGAATGCTGGCTCCTGTTCTCCAATGCCCATGGCTTTTATAATCTGAATCACTGCGGTCTTGTCTTTGTTCTCACATTGGTCTAACATCCTCAGATTAGAGGCCACCAAAAATGCGTCTCTTTTCATTGGTCTGACATCCTCTTATTAGAGGCCACGGAAAATGCATCTGTGTTCAGATTTTCAACTAAATTTTTAAAGAGATTGCACTGTTTCAAAGAGGGTAAATTGTTGTTTGATTTGCACCAGAGTGTTTATAATTTCTGCAATTTGTGCTATTCATTTCTGCTCATATAACATTAAATATGGAAATGGGAGTGAGAATGGAAGCTCTTATACCGTCTACCATGTCTTCATGTTTCCATAAAATCCTCCTTAATTCTAATAAATTTGACCTGCTGTGAGACATAGATGACGAATGTCCAGATCTGGGTGAAGATTGTATAGAGAGAGATTGAAAAGGTTCCCAATAGATCTGTCTATATCAATGAGCAGGTGTGACTCAAAACCACAACTTGCATATAGGCTGAGGAGGAAAACTCTATCTGTACCAATGTTGCACGACTCGTACTCGTATAAGACTCGTCCGACCATTGACTCATCGACTCGTATAAGACTCGGGAACGACCCATATAAAACTCGTATAAGACTCGTCAAAATGCAAAAAATAAAATAAAATATGGTAAATTTTAAGCAGAAAAAGAAGCTAATGATAATTCAAGTCCTTATAAGTTATAAAAACCACAATATATGCAATGATTCATAACAACATCTTATATCTATAAAAGTACAACATAGCATATTAGATTTTTGCTATGTTGCATGAGTTTCCGGTACAGGAATACTTTGGGTACGTGGGAACAAGTTTCCGGTACGGCTAGAAGCTTTGTCCAAATTTACAGGAAACGTCAAGTTGGGAGCAGCAATAATATATTATATAATATATTAAAAATTAAATTTTAATATATATATTTTATAAGTTTTTTTTTTTAATAGTGTACATATTAAAATTTAAATGTACATATGTCATACCAAGTTGATTTTTTAAACTTAAAACTTTAAAAATTAAAAAAATAAATATATTACTCTTCATTTTGGGGCAGGGGGGTTTATGTATTTTTAAAAAGCAATTAAAAACCATTTAAGAAAACAACTAAGCTTCCACGTTCTCATAATAAATATGATAATATTTGTGAAAAATTCTCATAAGTTATGATAATTATTAATATGAAATGTAGGCATAATTTGTGCATTTCATTCACGGCAAATTCGTAAATACTAAATATTAAAATAATAACCATCCATTTACTAAATACAAAACAATTGAGTTTCTAAAAATAATAAATATTGTCTTTTCACGGGGCTATGGTTAGAGGAATCGAAACTCTGGCTCTCACTCTCTATATTTAAAATTTTAATATTTATCATTCAATAAAAACGTGAACCTCCGAGAACTGGTTGAGATTCTGATTGAAATTTTTATTTAATAAAACAGTGAAACACAAATTATTTTTAAATTTTAATTTTGAAATTAACAATGCAAATTGAAATCAAGTTAAAACACTGGAAACAAAGCCATAAATCAAAGCTGGCCGAAACCAGTTTTCTTCACTGGAAAAAAAAAAAATTAACCTTAACTGTCTACACAGTCAATTACAGAACACAAGAGTAATTCTGAGCGAGGGATGACCTGCCGCACTAACGCAAGGCTGTAGTCTCGTCTCAAGGAAACTTGGCGGCACAAGGTAAAATTGAAAAATAAAAACATGGAAATCGAATTTCAGAACATGTATCTGTAATTATTAATTAACAATCCAATTTTTCGCGGTTTTTTTATTTTTTTTATTTTTTATTTTTTAATTTAATTTTTTAATTTTTTAATTTATTTATGCCGGGTACTTGTTGATCGGGAGCTTGTGGGAGCTCCAATCCATCGAGGAGCTTCTAGAAGCTCCTCGATGGATCAGAGCTCCCACAAGCTCCTGATCAGCGTTCCCAGTGGATACGAGTATTGGAAACTTCGATTCATTCTTCGAAAAGCTCCCGAAAAGCTCCGAAGCTCCTCGATGGATTGGAGCTCCCACAAGCTCCTGATCAGCGTTCCCAGTGGATACGAGTATTGGAAACTTCGATTCATTCTTCGAAAAGCTCCCGAAAAGCTCCCCCGTACCCAACAAAGCTTTCGCTGTTTTTGGAACGTTTCGTACCAGCTCCCAAGCTCCCAGGAGCGCCGGAGCTTGAGGTACTTCATCTCCAAGGGTAGGGAGCGGTCCCCGTGTAACTTAGGATTTTTGTAAGCAAAACATTTAGATACTGAATAAGAAAAGGAATCATGATTCCATAATTAAAATAAAAAATGTTAGCTAGTTCAAAATTTAAATACATATGTCATAAATGATAAATGATTGTCTCATAACAATCTTGAGTCTCATCACTCATGGACGACCACGCCTCTAATAAGCCCTCGTGGAGCTCATGGTAGCATCGAAAGGCTGAAGCAACAGTGAGGCAGGTGTATTGGGAGTCTCCATTTGAGATGGCAAACTAGAGAGATCATCAGTCTCTTCATCAAGCCAACTCAAATCAGGGGGCTCCTCCTCCACAACCCAATCAGACTCTAAATCAGTAGTATCCAATAAAATTGGATCTGTATCCTTTGGTTGCACTTGTTTTGTGAGCATTCGAAGGTTGTAGTAGATGAAAACCAACTTCTCCAACCTCTCATGCTCCAACTTGTTTCTCTTTTTGCTGCGGATGTGCTAAAAAATTGACCAATTGCGCTCACAAGAAGAAGCACTACAGGGTTGACTCAGAACTTTGATGGCGAATTCTTGTAATTGCGGTGCCTTAGAGCCACAATCTATCCACCAATGAGCTATAAAAAAATAACAACAAAGATTATCAGTTTGCAAGGCCAAACATATAAAAGAGAACTAGTAAAATTACAAGCTAAGTTCTAACAATTTGCACTTACAAGGCATTTTCTTGTCCTTGAGACATTGGCTTGAGCTGAATCCAAACATGCCAGATGCTTCCTTGTACATATCTCGTTGTAGGTTGATTTTGTCTTGAATATCTACATCCGGGAACATCTTGTCAATGCATATCATGACACCTCTCATCACCTCGGGATCTCTTTGAATGTTAGACCCCTCATTATAGAATAAGCTCAGATTGAGATATGCTCTTGCTGCATGCAATGGTGAATGTAGTTGTTTGTCCCACCTGGAATCAATAATTTTCCATATAGGGAGATTTTTAGATTCATCTCCCTTATAGAAAGTCTTGATGGCCTCTTTGGCCCTATCCATGCCCTCATAAATATATCCCATTGGAGGTTTCTCTCCATCCATCAATCTCAAGACTTTCATAAGGGGCTCAGTGAAGCTGGCAATCTCAGTGACTTTGTCCCACAAACTATCACCAAAGACAGATGCTTTCACAGACAATGCTTCTGGTTTTGTGCTATCTTTCCAAAATACCCATTGTTGACTACAAAACATTCTTCGCAAAGCTTGGTACTCATACAAAAGGCTTTGGAGGGAAAGAAAGTTTGTAGCAAACCGTGTGACAGTTGGGCGACTAAGCTCACCCTGTGTGAAATCCCTCATAAGGTTCAATACCCAAGCATGATTATAAATATACTTGGTAATTTGCTTGCATTTTTGCACAACATCCTGCACCCACTCCAACTTCCCAAGATCCTCTAGTATCAAGTCTATGCAATGGGCAGCGCATGGAGTCCAAAAAATCGTGGGATATTTGGCATAAAGCAACCTTCCAGCTGCTACATAATTTGCTGCATTGTCCGTGATTACTTGGACAACATTTGCAACCCCAACTTCCTCCACCACATCAGCCAACAATGTAAAAATCAAATGTGCATCTTTTACATTTGCAGATGCATCAATGGATTTTAGGGACATGGTTCCTTTAGGGCAAGCTACAACAAAATTTATTATTGTTCTACCCCTCTGATCTGTCCACCCATCAGACATAATTGTACAACCTGTAATTTTCCATGAGCTTTTAATGCTCTCCAATTGTTCCTTGACACACTCCAACTCCTCATCTAGCTCTTTCCCCCTAAGTGCATTATAAGATGGGGCTTTGTATCCAGGGCCAACACTTGCAATGGCATCCACCATGGGCTGATAAAAATATGACTTTGCATAGTTGAATGAAAGACTGTTATGGTACCAAAACCTCCTCATTGCCATATCTGCCTCCTTCCTCTTCTTTTCATTAAAACTATCCAAGGTTGGTTGAGATCCTGGAGTTGTACGAGGAGTGAAGAAAGAAGAGGTTATACTCCTGTTTGCTGCAACACTTGAAGAGGAGTTACCAATACTCGGACTTTCAATCTGTGTTTCACTCTGAGATGAAGATCTACCTATCCCAACAATCTCATCCTTCCTTCTTGCCCTCTTAGAAGTTTCTTCTTTAATGGCTTCCAAAGCAGCTGCCATTTCAGTAGTGACTTCATCAGGGAAATTTTGACAACATCCCACACCTTTCCCAGGAATTCTAGCTAGGTGGTATTTTAGCCTGTTTATTTCTGCATGCATTGTGGCATTGCAATAATTGCACTTCACATGGTGGTCATTACCGGCAATGATTCGTTGACCATGTGTCCATGCCGGATCACGAGACTTTCTATACCCCTTTGGTGGCATGGTGACGAAATATGGAAGAAAAACATTAAATTTTTAAAATCTAATTCATATTTTTAATTTTTTTTTGGTTTTTTGGTTATTAATTTTTTTTTTAATTTACAATTTTTTTTGGCCCTGTGGCTGAGTTTCTCAGCCACACAGGGCCACTGTGTGGCTGAGAAACTCAGCCACAGGGCCTGCAGGCTCAGGAGGCAGACCGTAGGCCCTGTGGCTGAGTTTCTCAGCCACACAACGACCTTGTGTGGCTGAGAAACTCAGCCACAGGGCTTGTGCATTGAGGAGGCAACGCGCAGGCCCTTGTCGTTGAGTTTCTCAGCCACACAGGGCCGTTGTGTGGCTGAGAAACTCAGCTACAAGGCCAAAAAAAATTGCAAATTGCAAGTGAACAAAAATAAAATAAAATTGAATTGATTAGATAAAATTTAAAAAAAATTACATGCAAGCAGCTAGTTGCAAAGCAATGAAACAAAGATCATGAAGCCTACTTGGACAGTGTGCTGAAACTCTGCCTGTGCTGTGTCTCTGCCTGTGCTGAAACTTTGCCTGTGTTGTGACTCTGCCTATGCTGAAACTCTGCCTGTGCTGTGACTCTGCCTGTGCTGTGACTCTGCCTGTGCTGAAATTCCGCCTGTGTTGTGACTCTGCCTGTGCTGAAACTCCGCCTGTGCTGTGACTCGCCTGTGCTGAAACTCCGCTTGTGCTGTGACTCTGCCTTGCTATTACTATGTGCTGGTACTCCGCCAGTGCTCACTTCGCTAGTGCTGCTACTCCGAAAGGGAGAGAGGTGCTTATAAAACATTTCCTTCCCTCCAAATTCCCTTTTCCTCCACCTCATTTCCAAAAATAATAGAAAAATAAAAAAATAGAGAAAAATCTCCAAAAAATGCTTTTTGTTGTGGGACGGGTCTTATAGGGGTCCGATACAGGTGCTATGAGCAACCCGCGGGTCTTATGCGAGTAGGCGGGTATAATGCGAGTTTGCGCGGGTAAGAGTAGAGAGCACGGGTTCTATGCGAGTGACCCGGCTCGCTATATAACCCGCAAAGACCCGCGGGTACGAGTGGTGCTTCACTGCTCCGTACCACTTCCCAGGGGCTTAGAAACAAATCCATACTCTCAGAAGTAGAGTATAAACGCTGGGAAGCATGCATTACCTGACGAAATACCAAAATCAACAGACAAAGGGTGAATTGAATGTTAATAAGACCAACTGCCTGTCTAAGAATCAAGATTGGTTGCAGAGGTCAAATAAACATATAAGCTCACTTCCAGGGAGTAAAGTACAAAGCTTTAAACCCAAATCTCCAATCCTCAAAATTTGAAATTCAAAACCAGTATGTCCATATCCAGAGAGATCAGAGATACGTGCAACCAACTTCTGACCACAAACTATACTTGACAGAAGAAGAACAAACAAAGTGAAAAGTGAAAACCAAATCAAACCTGAATTCATGTTGAGATGCCCGTCTTCCTCCCACTGAATTGAGGATGAATTTTCCATTATCTCACCTGGTTCAAGGTGAATTAAATGCAAACCTTCATTACTACTCATCCCCCCTAACTTAGACGTGTACGCGGGGGGGTTGGGGGGGGGGCGGGGGGAGCGCTTTGAGTCTCTTTGTGTTTATTGCTCTGTCTTGGTGGATGGGCTTGTGTGTAAAGGACACATGGCTTGATACATTTGAGGTACTTGCCAAATTTTTAGCAAGGGAGGAATTATGGAATAGCTTGGGGTGGCTAGAGCACCATTTACCCAAATCTCCCCATTTTCAATACTGTTGCCCTGCTGGCCAGTGAGTCATCTTGGTGATAGTGGCTCCTTAGGACATTTTGTGCTCGTGTAATAATTGAGGTAAGTCTGTGATGAGTCGGGCATAGTTTCTTGATCATTGACTTCAAAATTATGCTAGAGTCCCCCAAGACAATTTGTTACCAGATATGCTTTTTAATTTCCACTGCTAATCTTAACCTCTGAAGAAATGAGTGAGCTACTTCCTGGTTATTGGATGATGTTCCCATACCCCAAGCACATGAAAATTCAGTTTTTCCTCCAGGATCAGTGAGTATCTCCCCCGCACCTGCCACCCCTTTTAATTATACTGTTACCCAAAGAAAGTGTTGATGGATACCACACTGGTACATGGGCTGTGGCACACTGGGTGCTCGAGGTACATATCAAACGAAGGTTTAGACGAGGATCTGCTAGTATTCGTATCCAATGGACCCAGTGCACCAACTAGATCTAATTCATCCTTTTGTTGAAGGATAACCTGCCACCACCTAGATTTTAGAGCACTGTTACCAAAAGGAAGTGTTGGTGGCTACCCCGACTCTGCCTGGACCTGCAGACCAGTCAGTGCTTGAGGTGCATGTCATACTGAGAAGTATATCATTCTCTCTATGAGAAGTATACTTGTATTGGCGCTGTACTGGGTTCTTTTATTATGTTATTTTTTCTGTACTATATTGTATTTTATTTGTATTTGTATTTGCTTCTCGATACTATGATTTACTACTGGATTCACAGGTACAACATGGACACTCCGGCTTTACCTATAGGTGTCACATATTGCTTAGAACTTAGAAGCACATTAACTGATTCACTTATACATATTGAGACTCATAAGTTATAACCAAGTTACCTACCAAATTAACTGATTCGCTGATACATATTGAGACTTATAACCAAGTTACCTGATTGTTTTACAAAAATTGCTGAAGCTAGATGCTTACTATTTTCTGGCTTGCTCACTTGACTGGATTACCGCAAATGGCCAACATGACGTCCACTAAGTGCGGATCAAATAAGCAAATCTTATCTTTGGTAACAGAGAACTTTCTTCCAATTCTCATATATTTTTAACATTTTTTAATGGCAAATATTTTATTTATTACACGATTTACATGTACAACATCGGCACCATAGCTATAGCCGTAGGTGTGAGGTGTAAGAGACTTTTTCAAAGCAACTTACTGATTCCCTGATGCACGTTAAGACTTATAACTTGCTTGAATCTTTTACAAAAATGCTGAAGCTGACTGTTTTGCTTGCTGGACAGGGTTATTTCAAATAACAAAAATGTCAACAAGTATATAGTGGAAACATCTGAATTGGATCCAAAAAGAGGGTTCTTGATTACCTGGCTAAGCTTTTATATGGTATCTGTCCCTTCTTTGGCTGTTTACAGTTCAACCATCTTGATGTTCTCATCTCCTTCCCTGTTGACAGGGGAGGGTGGAAGAATTTTTTACAAGAATCCTATATATGTTCTCAATTCATTCCCAAATCTTAATTACCATCTAACTTACAAGATATTGTTAAACTCGGTTTCTACTATCTGCATTAGACACATTAATGTTTAACGGCTATTTTCAAAAAGCCACAAGGGGTCTTAGAAGGAATTTCCTGTGAACTCAAGGCAAGTGATAACCCATTCACGTTCCTAGATGTTTGTTGCATATACTTCTTGCATTACGGCCTTACTTCTCTGGACTTGAAATAACTGGATCTGAGTTTATGAATATTGGATAACAGCCAAAGAACTGTAATAATTGATATTCTTTTCATATAAAGCACATTTTCCCTTTGAACATGCCATCTTTAAAGTAAATGTTTACTTTTTCCCCCTTTCTGATGATGTATGTTTTATGAATTTTCACAGAGGTGGAAAAGCTCCAAAGTCTTCTACCCCAAAGTCACTCTAATTTGCCAGATCGTGTGGCTTAGTCTGAGCTATTTGTCAATAAATGGGCTGCTTCAATTCAAAGTTAACTAAGCATTCTCCAGGGCATGAAGACCCTGTAAAGCTTGCAGCAGAGACAGCATGTAAGTTGTTAGAAGTTACAGACACTGGTCCATGTTTTATCTTGTTACTTTTTTTTTAATATGGAAATGTCTTCTTACTTTTGTGTTTTATCTTTATGTGAAGGTATGCACATATACAATCTTTGAAAGACCCATAGGTTATATTTAGCATCTATAGTCATTATTACTGATTCCATGAAGTCAATAGTCGCAAGGAATGGCTTCTTTCCTTATAATTTATTGCCTTTTATGTTCTTGGGAATGTAAGTTTTGATTTCCTAAATTGCATGCAATTCAATAACCATAACGATGATTAATTTTGTTTTTATATCTTTACGAATGGCTTCTTTAAAATTTTAATTCCTTTAACTATATGTTAATTTTGCCAAGTTGCAAATGAAATTCGCAACACTAAATCATGTGTGATCTCTGATAATTGAGGTGAGTGACTATGGAATCACATTGCTCAATAGTTGAATATGACATTTTAAAATCAAGGAAAGGTCCTAGGCTCCTAGCCAATAAAAGTTCACTACAGTTCTATTGATGTGAGTTATTATGAACCTGGGGGCAGTACCTTAAACCTTGTTGCATAACTTGTGCATGTTAAAATGAAAAATATGGAAATTATCGTTATAGGTTGGCCTTGCAGTAAAAAACAATAAATACAAGAATGAGCTACTGCTCTCATGAGAAATTGGTCATGCAGAATATTCTCACTGATAATGAATGGAGCTCACTAATAGGTTTGGGTAGATCTTGTTAGAAAAATGTGTATGCTTTTATGTTGCTCTATACAATATACATAGACACAGAAAGAAAAAGACAGGTAATGGAATATCAGTAGTTTTTGGTACTCTTCTGTTGACGCTGCAATCAACACCCTCCAAAATTTTGTTTACACTTGAATTTTGGAGCCTACTGAGGATTTTACAATCTGTTGTTGCATAATCTCTTCATGGTTGATTGATGTTTTGCGATATGTTTAAGTCTTCTTCTCAGGTTCTACTTATCAAAGTCACTTGCTCACACATGCACAATCATGGTTGAACTCATGAGTGCAGTTTCTTTATGTAAGCTTAAACAAGCATAGCACTGTCCATCAAGACGGTGCCTGTGCGATGTTTAACTCATGTTGACAGTCAGTGCACACTTTTGTTGACAGTCTCCCTCACCTTCGTTGCATTTGTACTTCTATTTTAGTGAGTTTTCTCAACTATCATCGTTTACGCACTTTCGCTTCCACAAGTGTCACTTTCACATTCGCGGCTGTCGTTTTGACTTGCTTTTACTTTAATAAGTGGCGTTTTCATGTGATCTGCGCTCTGACATGTGTCACTTTCAAGGTCGTTTGCATTTTGCAAGTGTCGTCTTCATGTTTTCCTCAACCTAGTGCAAGTTGTGAAGGCATTAGCCCTCTTACTAGGTGATGAGTGCAGCTTATTCATAAGCCTCATTGATGTATCTTTTCCTCCGTCTCCTCCCTCTCTCAGGGCATTAGTACTTCCTAAGGTGAGTGACCTAGCCTTTTGTTGCCTCCCTCAGTGAAAAGCACATTCTAGATGAACAAACAACCACTATTGGAGAGAACTGTGCCCTCCCAAGCCCGAGCGTACTTCAAACACTTAGTGAAAAAGCACACTTCAGAAGAACAAGGACCATTTGAGCGCACTTCGGAAGAACAAGGACCTTCCCTCCCTTCAAAGCGCACATCGAAACAACGAAGCACACTTCGAAACTATGAAGCGTACTTCGGAACAACAAGGATCCTCTGTCTCTTTAAAAGCGCATGGCGCAGACGAAGCATAAAGCCTTCATCCATCCCTTAGGGTGCATGGCACAGTCTTGAAGCACGAGCCTTCATCCTTCCCTCTTCCCTTAGGGCGCACGGCACAATCACGAAGCACGAAGCCTTCATCCTTCTCTTAGGGCGCATGGGGCACTCTTGAATCATGAAGCCTTCATTCTTCCCTCTTCCCTTAGGGCACATGGCACAGTCACGAAGCTTGAAGCCTTCATTTGAGCGCACTCCTCCGACTCGAAGAACTGTACCCTCCTAGTTCCTCTTGAGTGCGCAAGTGCACTGGGATCATCTAGCAGAGTGGAAGAAGTGTGTAGCAAGAGCTAGGAAGATCATCTTGGAGGGTGTGAGGGACCACATAGTCTTGAAACAACATGGCAAAGAGACCCCCTTTGCTATGTGGAAGACTCTCAAGGAGCTATTTGGTAATAGCAATGAAGCCAAGAAATTTGAATTGATGAAGAAATTGAGGATTGAAGACAAAGGGTATGAGGTAGTCTTCAGAGATGGGAAATCCTACCTCAAGCATCTTGCTTCATGTCAAATCAAGCAATTTGGTGTCAGGATCGAGAGCCTCTACACATTAGGGGAAGATGCACGCAAAACCTTGAGGAGCAAGGCGGGGATTAGAGATGTTGTGGTTGAGAGGGAGCATGATTTAGCTCTCGATAGGAAGCCTCAGCTAGTTGGCAGTTGGGCTGACCACGAGGATGATGATGAAGAGGATCAGTCAGAGACATCCAGTAGGGGGAGAGTTCAGCCAAGTGGGCAGAGGGAGCACATGCAACCATACCTCCAGGTGTGAGCTGGGGTGATGTGAAGCAATAGTCCAAGAGTTGCAAAAATTTGGGTAGGGTCCATTGAGGTGTTTTTTTGTCTCATGGATCATTACCTTGCTACGAGGGCCCACATTATTTAGTAGCAGGAAGATCAATGTTTGTTAGATATTGAGGAGTGCAGAGCAGTGTTGACATTAGAGCAGGAGGCTCAGAAGTAGAGTCAACAACAACACAGTTTTCCCATTGGACAGATGCAGATTGATTCAGTGATTATTTTTTATTCTTAGTTGCAGATGTTGCAGTAGCAGCAACAACAGTGAGAGGTGTTGCATGGATTACATGCCAAAGGTGTTGGATTAGGGTAGATGTGAATCCCTTTCTTGTTGAGAGGGAGTGTTGAAAATGCAACAAGAAATTCTTAATTTAATTTTCCCTTGAATTAAATTAGGAGAAAATTGTAATTCCACATCACAAGACAACTTGTACGAGTTAACTAAGTTAGTTTGACTTAGTTGGTTCAGTTAATTTGAGTTGAGGGCTTAACTTGAGTCATGTAAAGTGGTTCCTACTTTTTATGAGCTTATTTTGGATTGTAATTAATTAATTCAGTAAAACTGAGTTAAAGTCAGTTAAACTAGTTCCAATTGTTGGAGGAACTAGTGGGAGGTCCAGTAATGGATTGTGTGTTCAGTGATCAACCAGTTAACTGATAAATCAACCATAAATAACTCATGCATGTGTGATCTATGAGTTACCCAGTTGAGATTGGGGTTCAAGGTCCATGTACTATTAGTTGTATAATTATCTGAATTGTACAGGTGGTGCATGCAGTCAGAGGAAGAGCCTAAAGGAACTGCGCAATCCAATGCAGAAAAATTCCTATTAAATAGGGGCCTAATTCTTCATTGAACAACGCAAGGAAGTAGGAGTTTGGAAGGTTAGGAATTGGCCAAGTGTTGGTCAGAGTTAGTTTGTGAAGCAGTGAGACAGATAGAGATAGTGCAGAGGTTGCTCGGGCTTGAACAAAACATTGTAATCTTCTCATATTTTCTGACTAATGCAATATACAGATAACAGGGGTTTTTAGCTGTGGCTTTCCCCAGGAAATCATTGTGTAATTGATTGAATTCTTTCTCTTGTATGCTTCGTTATTTCGCGATCGTTTAAATTGTTTTTGCCGATGAGTAGAGTAGGTTCAAGTCTATTGTTTGAATCTACAAGGAAACTCTACATTTGCTTCCAAGGTCTAGTATATTGTCAAGCTACGTTTCCATGTGCCTTGAGCAGATTTGATAAGCAGAGAAGTTTTGTTAGAGACATTGTTCATTAACCAGGAGTCAAAGATGGGTTTTAAGGAGCGATATATGTAACAGTGTGTTGTTGGAGCAGATACTATCAAGGCAGAACAATGATGTGATGCAATGTATGTATGCGAAATTTTATAACTGTAACCCAATGACCTAAATGCATATATGACAACGACCTAGATTACAACAATGTCTTGGAAACATAATGAATGATCTATTGGACAATGATGTATAGTTCATGACAGTGATATAATATTTATAACAATGACATGATCTTGACCTTAATTACATCTCTGGCAACATACTTGGGAAAATTAATAGTAATTTGGTTGATACTATATATGGTAAGATGTTTGATCTGGATAAATGTCAGTGGTAGCAAGCGTACCACTAAGTAGAGACAAAATTGTTGACAACATATTGATTGAGCTAAGCTAGTTTTGATAAGTGAACTCGTTGAACCTAGATATGATGACAGTGATCCATGTGATCTAGTGAAACACTGATGATATGTCGTTGATGACAACTGTAATAACCTTGTTGGAAGATACCAATGATCAATAGTGCAACACTTCTCTTAAGAAAAGCTTTGTCCTTAAAGATTATTTTTGACAAGGCATGTCATCCGTTTCTTTGTCTTGTTATCTATTTGCATCTTTTAGAATTCTTTGAGTTGTCATCTTCAATGATACAAGATGATATGATCCTCTAAGTGATAAGCAAAACTGTCAAACTGAGAAGTGATCTGACCATCCTAAATCAATCTTCTGCGGAGCTTTGCAATTATCCGATAGGTGAAATAATTATTATCGTATGATTGGATTTTGCAGACATCAATTTTCTTTGGAACATAAGTATGTTGTTTCTGTTCCTAGTGATACAAATACGAAGACTGATTGAGATGTCTGCTCATGTGATTCAGATGTTGATAAGGAGTTTTTGTGATTTCCCTTAACATGTGTGTGGCAATTTCCTTATTTTCTTTAGGCACTAATGTTGTTAAGTTGGTTGCATAATTTTAACTTGGAATTTTCATCATCTGAACTGGTACATCTGAATATGTTTTTATTTCCAACTAGTTTGTCATTTTCTGGAGTTGTGATATTGATTGGATCGGTAGTTCTGTTTTCTTCAACTTGAACATTTAAAGATTTCGATGCTTCCTTCTAGATAAAATTTTGTACTTTGTTTTCCAACAACTTCTTGTCCTTATTAAGCTTCTTAATTTGAATTTTGCTTCCACAATTTCTTGCTGCGGTCCTTGAGGCGAGTAACTTCTTCGTTCCTGTCTTCGATAATTTTTTCAACTTCCTTTTGCATATTTTGCATTGCATTTTGGTTTTCATGAAAAATTACTTTTGAGATATCTTTTACGTGGTGTTACTGGATATGTGGCTTCAATGTAACATCCTGTAGCGTTATTTTTTTATTTGTAGGAAATTTCAAAAAAATCTTTTTCGTATTTATGATGAAGGACCCTAGTGATTCCATCTAGGGTGAATAGATATTTCTTACCAATTAGCACTTTTTAATCTTTTTTAAAGCATTAGTTAATCTTAAGTTATTATTATTGTTTTCTTTAGATAATAATCCATAGTAGACAACATAGTATTAAAAACCGGAACCGGTGACCGGATCAGTGGACCTAATGAACTGGGTTTCTGACCGAAACCGGTCTAACCGGTACTGGTCAAGTCTAAATGAACCGGTTTTTAAAAAAATACATTAAATAATTATTTTTTAACAAAAAAATTATTTTTAAGACTTGCAACCATGATTCCAAGCCAATAGAGACAAAATATGCAAAGTTTGCTCATTTATATACCATGTAAAGGTGAATATATCAAAATGGCACCGAGTGCAATACACATCATGGCCTATAAAGTCGAAAACAATGCTACAAGCTATGAGGCCATTGGCCTACTACAAATCTACATATATGATATTAGTGATCAACATTATCACGCGAAACTTCTCATCATGATCAAACTCAGTTGGTTGAGTCTCGAATACCAAACTTTGCAATTGCTCGAGTCACAAACTTCTTTATTGGTTCAGTGACTTGAGTCTCAAACTTTTGAAGGTATTCCGCCCTAATATGCCCTATTACTTCATTTGGAGTTCCACATGGCTTTACATGGCCTCCTATCCCAACGAAGTGTTGCTTGAACTTGTAAATACCCCCTCCTACAATAGATTTTTGGCAATATTTGCAGATCATTTTTCCATCAATCATATCACAATGAGCCCATGCAATATCCTTGGCTTTTGGAGGCATGATGGCTACTACTTGGCTCAAACTCTATGTTGTTCCACTACTCCAACAAAAAATCAATACTCTCCAAGCTCTCAATCAAACTCACAAAAGCTCAAAATGAGATGTGTGAGACAAATGAGAGGGTACTCCTGCCTTTAAAGGATTGGGGAGGGTGTTTTTGGAGGGAAACAACCCTCCTTTTCCCCTCCAAAACCACCCATTACCATCCAAATCAACTTCCGTGGGTCCCTTTTGTGGCCGTGGTAGCTAACTGGCTGGTTTATCCATAAATTGGCCGATTTATCAATAAACTGGCTGGTTAGCATTGGTCAAGCCCCTCCCTTAACCGGGTTTTTAGGCCGATTTGACCCGAATGGGCATCTCACCTGCCGGTTTGATCGGTTACTAGTTTGAACTGACTGGTTTTGAATGCTATGGTAGACAACACCATACAAAAATGCAAAAAGATAAAACAATGGAAAACACCCTCCAGGTCAAAAACCATCGAACGCTTCTCTAGTAATTGTCTTCTTCTCTCTTTAAAAGAAATATTAATTACATAAAGGTTTCAGCTACAACTGAGAGATGCATCAACCCCCTAATTCATAGGCCACAACCTGTAGGACGCTACTAAGCCCTAATATCCTGCTGCAACCAGAAGGATGCCCTAACTCCCTAACTCTCTGTTTATTAGTTGCCGTCGGAAAGGATGCTTCATTGCCTTGTTAGTTTATTAGCCACAACTGAATGGACACCACAACGCCTTGTGCAAGCCACATTGCCGCCCTGAAGTGTTCTTAGGCCACAACTTGAAGGTGACTCCAATCACCTAGAAGGGTTGGTAGATCACGTTTCACTTTTTTCACACTGGATCTTAGGCCACAACTTGAAGGTGACTCCAATCACCTAGAAGGGTTGGTAGATCACGTTTCACTATTTTCACACTGGATCCCTTGTAAACTGTAGAACAACTGCAAGAAAGATGTAGAATAAATGTCGAATCCTGGTAGTCGTTGATTACTATTCCCGCAAACCAATCACTACACAATGCTACACATCAAACTATCACTGTTAAATTGCACATCACTGTCACTGCACATTGTATATCACTGTCACTACAAATCACTGCACAACTGCTGGCTATCACTGCATGTCAACTCATGGATGAATAGTCATAAATGCACAACCACTGTCATCATTGTATCAGGCTACACTCGATGCTACAACCATCTAAAACTGCTATCAAATAATGGCACAAACCAAGGTGCCTCAGGTCGTCCCGATGATTTGCAGTCAATGCTCTCAAACTCTGTCCCTAGAGAGCTACCAACATATATGTAAACACCGTTGTTTGACTGCTCTAGCCCTCTCTGTCCATTCTTCTTCAATATGCCACACAATTGGATGTGATTGCCTTCAACATTTGCTGCCCTAGGTTATACATGAGAAACTCGAGGTCAAGACCAACCCTAGGTTAATATAGACATAAACCCACGAGTCGAGTCAATTTGGTCAAGTGAAAGGTATCGACTAGAGCGAGGCACAATGTTGTCATCCAATGCTTAGGTGTCAAATCAAAAGTTAATTCATCAATAGGACTACAACATTGTCATACCAAGGTTAACTCAATGTCAAATCTAAGATAACATTATCATGTCATAATAAAGTCAAGGTCAAGGTATTAATATACTTAATCTAGTATGTCAAGTTCATTCTGAAAGTCAAGGTGCCAACATACTTATGTCACCTTAACACAAGGTCATGTCAATAGACTAAACACAACACTAATTGACTGTTTATACATTGTTAGGACAGTTACAAGAACTGTTAACTTGTCAAGTCAAGGGTAAAATGTCAACATGTGTTATGTCTATAAGATCTACTCTTACTAAGTCAAAGTCAAGGGTAAAATGTCAACATGTGTTATGTCTATAAGATCTACTCTTACTAAGTCAAAGTCAAGGGAGAATGTCATCTGCTATCAATGAGTCAGAGTCAACAGTCAAGTTTCATGTCAAGCATTCTAATAGCAAACTGTTATGTCCAGTAAATGTCGTCAAGGTATGTCAACTTATTTAGATTAAATAGGATAAGTAAATTAATCAGGTTTTGTGGTCATAACAATAGACAGTTTCCATCACTTGTCATACTACGGTAAGCATACAATGTCACAGTCAAATTTTGAAGTGTCAGTACATAGTCCTCACTGTCTCAAGTCATTTGTTGTCTTGTCATATCAGCATAGTATCTCTGTCACCTCACTCCTAGTTAAATTGACAGTCACAAGAGAGTGACTACAACAACTTGTTTCCTTAGGAAATTTACAGAGATACATCACTACAAGGTCAATACAATGTTAAGATATCACGTTATTTGACAGTCCTCAAGTGAAGTACTTCAATAATACTAAAGGTGCAAGTCAACATGTACATCAAGTCAACATGCATTCACAGGTGTTAATCAGTCACTATGTTAGGTCTGATAAGGTCACAGTCAAGTTAGTATAAATGTCAAAGGACCTTAGAGAGACCTCATTGTCCTTCAAGGAGAGCCTTGGTGTCATTTAGGACTCAAAGGGGCCTTCACTGCCCTAGTTTGGGCTTGAAAAGGAAGACTGCAGGTGGCTGAGGAAGCCCTAATCTGCAGATGCCAAAAACATACAAAAACATGCTTTAAAACACCTTGAAACTAGCATTAATACCCTCGCTGTGCTAAGGATGATACTCACTGCCCTCGAGAAACCTTGGACAGCCCTTCACTGCCCTTAAAAGGAGGCCGCAGGAGATTATGTTGATGCCCTATTTGCAGGGCGACAGCGAACCAAAAATACACAAAAACATGCCACAAATATCATGCAAAAAGTACCTTAAACAATCCCAAAACACATAACTTCAAGGGCCGAGTAGAGGAGGAACACTTGGAGTTCAATCAGCACAATTTAACCAAGACTTGGCTGCCCTATTTGTAGGGCTACAACAAACCAGAAATACAAAAAAAACATGTCACAAATATCATGCAAAAATACCTTAAACAAGCCCAAAACACATACCTTCAAGGGCCGAGTAGAGGAGGAACGCTTGGAGTTCAATCAACACAATTTAACCAAGACTTGGCTGCTCTATATCCTTTGCTGTCCTATTACAGGTAGGCCGAAGTTCACAAGAAGATTTCAAAGCTAAATACACAAAGAGGTTGAGAGTATGATGTGATTTGGTGAGAAGAATGAGGTCTCTTTTTGTAGTGTTTTGGAGGGGCTAGTAAAGGGTTCATTAAGTGAGGATTTTAGGAAATTCAAAACAATTTTTATTCTTAATAACATTAATTTATACAAATATATCTTTCGGTAATAATAACATAGCAAAGAACATGGTCGACACGTTTCGAACCAGCTAGTGTGATTCATCTTCAGGACCGATGAGAAATCAGATCATGACACTCCACTATAAATAGAAGGAGAAGGGTTATTTAGCCGTTGGAAGGAAACGACTAGTTTGACCCAAAGGAAAGATTAAGTTAAAGGTCATAAATTAATAATTATATTATAAATATTTTTAATATTTAATATTATTTAATTATTATAAAATTATATAAGTTGACAAAAGTTAATTTTTTTTTTTCCACACAATCGGATGCTGGTTTATATTTAAAAGAAAAAGAGCGGGAGACAGGTCTCCAGGTTTACAGTGGTGTTGGAGTATGAAGCGCCAACAGCAATTACATCTAGCTTCAGCAAGACATCAGCAATGCATCTAGCTTCCGTCGCTCTAAAACAGCGTGATACTGTGTATACTCTGACAAACTGCATTAAAAGATAGCAGGTTTTACATTTCATTTTTTAACTTTTGCAATTGTGTCGTATTGGCCGCCCACTGTGGCAGAGATAACGCTGTTCTTCCTGCTCCATAAGATTTTTAATTGACGTGCTTTGGCAATCTCCTGTGAAGCTGAACCAGGCGAAAACGAGGCTGCTAATATGATTGAAGATAAGGCTGGGACACTCTGTCTGGGCAAGCAGTGGTGCTGCTTTAGTAGAGCCATGAATACTGTGCGCCTGAGGCCTATATTCTGGAGATAAAAAGAGGGCAGCAGGAGTAGAAGAGTACTTGAGAGAACACGAAATTTTGTAGTTGCTGAGAGCGCAGATCTTTAATGGATTTGAAGAGGGGAGCCAATAAAAGTCAGAGTTTGGTGCTGAAGGAGTTAAAACAGTGAGGATCGAAGCCAATGGGAGGAGAGCAGAGTTTTTATTCTTCACAAGGAGGCAGGGCAAAGAGCTTCGAATGCCACTAACAGAAGTCTGTTGTGGGGTAGGTCTACCAAGAGGATAAGGCCTAATCATGGTAAGAAAGAGAAATGATCAGTGCCATTGCACCGTAGGTTACCAATCGAAAGAGAGCAGGCTTTATTTGCCAATTTGTCTGCAGATTTGTTATGAGATCGGAAGACATGGTAATAGAGGTTACCTCTCATTTGCTGGTCGAGAGTGTGGCATCGCTCAATAATGTGCTGCAGACTCAGATTTTGGGGTTTTTTGTTGCTTACCATCAAACCAATTATGATGGCAGAGTCCCCAATTACAGTAGCCTTGGATATGCCAAGCTTCTGCAGCTGAAGCAGACCTTGAAAGAGGGCGAAAGCTTCAGCCCTGTTGTTTGAGGCATAGCCCAGGCCCCATTCAAATTCGGAAAACACAACTCCATTACCGTTGCAAATGAGACCTCCAGCCCCAGCCACTCCTGGGTTGGATTTGGAGGCTCCATCGAAAAATAGATAGTGAGAGTTGTTGTTCCTGAGCCACCGAGCAAATTCTTCATCTGTCATCCTGATTTTCCAGCTACATCTGGGACTGTCTCTGCTTTTGGGTTCACTTCTTTTTTGTTCTATGCTGCTTCTATCCAAAATATGCCTTATGTAGTTCCTTTCTTCAACTGTTAGGTCCAGTACCTTCATATTCCCATGACATTTTGTGTTTAGAGTTTCCAAGTTGAGATTCCAGGCTTTATTGTAGAGCTTTCTAACATTTGTTTCTGTACCTTTGAAGATCATTCTGTTTCTTGCTAGCCAGATGTTCCAAAGAAGTGTGCAGGGCAGGGCATTCCATACCCTTCGAGCTGTATTGTTTGCTTTTCTTCCCCACGGGTAGCTCTTTTTCCATATATTAATCACTTCAGATATACTAGTGCCAGGCTCCCAGGGTGGATTGTGACTCCGGTAGGCTTCCTTCCAGCAGACTGAAGCAAAAGGGTAGTCTATAAATAGATGCTGGGTTGTCTCTTCTGCATTTTGGCAGTTTGGGCAGCGAGAAGGTCCATTTATTCCTCGCTTTCTGAGGTTCTCAGCAGTGAGGGCTTTCCCTTTTAAGAGGATCCATAAGAAGAATTTGATTTTTGGGAGAGTTTCTGCCTTCCAAACAAGTCTCCAGAGAGCCCAGGTTGCCATGGGATGTTCGTTGATGCAGATCTGATGATAAGCAGCCTTGATAGTGTAGATAGTGCCTGAAGGATCCCATCGGAAATCATCAGCAAGGTAGCGTTTGGAGGGCGCTAAACCCTGAAGATGAGTTTTTAGGTTATTGAAACTGTTTTCTGCATCTGCTGGTATATGAGGAAAACTCCAACCTTTCCAGGTGTGGGAGTGGGCTTCCCATTGAGAGATCTGGTCCAGAGTATGAATACCTTCACTGTTGAATAGAGCTAGAATCTGCTGAGTACCGGGTTGATGGCTTATGGGCTGTTGCCCCATGATTTTGTCTTCTCCAATTCTTATATAGCTGCCTCCTTTGGGCACTTTGGAGGTGTGTTGGTCAAGAAAAGTTATAGCTTTCTTGCACATTCTCCAGATTTTAGAGCATGCTCTGTTGGGGAGCTCATGATCCAAGAGCTGGTGCCTGGGGTGGCTGAGGTACTTTTTTTCAAGAACAGATTTCCACCATGCATTCTTTCCAGTTATGAGTCTCCAAACCAGCTTGCCAGCAAAGGCGAGATTTAGAGGTTTAGATGATCTTATTCCTAGCCCTCCCTTCTCACACGGTTGGGTGACCTGCTTCCAGCTTACCAAGTTATATTTTTTCTTTTCGTTCCTCCCTCCTTGCCAAAGAAAGTGACGAAGGAGAGCATCCATTTTGAGCTGAAGGTTGGCAGGGGCTTGTAATAGTGTAAAGCAGTACAAGGGTAGGGAGGAGAGGCCTGCTTTCAAAAGAATTATGCGCCCTGCAGGGTTAAGCCAAGAAGTGCCCCAATGCTGTATCTTCCTTTTCATTTTGTCAATAATAACTTCCCAGGCTGTGGCTTTCAACTTGCCGGCACTCACAGGCATGCCCAAGTATGTAAATTGCTCCCAATTCAGCTTATAAGGAAGCTCAAGGGTACGAGCAATCCTTTGTAGCACTTGTGCCGAAGTGTTCCACCCATAAATACAGCTCTTAAGGTAATTTATCAGACCTCCAGAGTAGCTCAAGTATTTGTCCAGGAGAGTTTTAAAGCGACGGGCTATTATGTTGGAAGCTCCCCCCATTAGAAGAGTGTCGTCGGCAAATTGTGAATGATTGATGTTCTTCACTCCATTATCAAATTTGATCCCGGTGATGAGGCCTATGCGGCGATTGTAATCCAGAGCTCGACTAAAAGATTCAGCCATTAATATAAAGAGGTAAGGCGAGAGAGGGCAGCCTTGTCTAAGGCCTCGAGAGGATTGGAATGAAGGTCTAGGTCTGCCATTTAGAAGAGGGGAAATCCAGGGCCCTGTAATGCCGGCTTTAATAAGGCTAATAAAGGATTCGGCAAATCCCATTTTTTCAAGCACAACAAAAAGGAAGGAATGTCTGACATGGTCGAAAGCATTGGCTGAGTCTAATTTAAGGATGAAGCCTTTCTCATTTCGAGTTTGACTAGAGTGAATAGCCTCTTGGACGAGAAGGATGGAGTCCGAGATTTGTCTATTGGCCATAAAGCCCCCTTGATTTTCAGATATGATATTGGGGAGGATGGGTTTTAGACGAGTGGCCAAGATTTTTGTCAAAATTTTGTAAGATGAGTTGCACAAAGAAATTGGGCGAAAACGAGAGAAGGTCAAAGGTCGATTTTCTTTGGGGATGAGGGCAAGATGAGTAGCATTAGTGAATCCTCCAATTTTGCATTTCCTTTGGACCCATCTTATCATTTTGACAAGATCTTTTTTAATTAGTCCCCAGTAAGTTCTATAGAAACAGATGGGGAAGCCATCTGGACCTGGTGCTTTATCTGGCTGAAGAGCCCAGATAGCATCAAGTATTTCTTCTTCATTGATCTCCTTAGCCAAATCTGCATTAATTTCTTCATTGATACCTTTGGGTATATGCTGCAGGAGGTCGGAATAATTCTCAGTTTCCTTTGTCTCTATTAGGAGAGTGCTGTAATAAGCTGAGGCAGTTTGCTTGATAGCTTCTTGGGTTGTTTGGGGGCAGCCTTCCTCATTGTTGATCATGGTGACATTGTTTCTGACTTTCCGGACAGTTGCTTGCTTATGGAAGAAGGCTGTATTTTTGTCTCCTCCATGAAGCCAAAGCTGCCTTGACTTAATTCTCCATTTCTGCTCTTCTTCTCTATTAACCCGGTACAGCTGATAATATATATCACTTTCTAAAGCTTTGTCCTCTTGGGACAGCCCATTTTCCTCAATTTTCCTATGAGTTTCTTGCAATTTATTTTTTAGATCAGCTTTGACATCTTCTGGTTCTTTGTAGTGCTGCTTCACCCAGTCCTTCAGGGCGTGTTTTGTATTTTTCAGCTTGCATTCCCAAATGTATCCCGGTGATCCTTCAATATGATGATGCCAAGCAGTTTGGACAATCTGATCCACAATAGAATTGTTACGCCAAAGAGAGTTGTATTTGAAAGGCAAAGGTCCCAAAGGACAGTGTGCTTCAAGAACAATGTAATGGGGTAGTGATTAGAAGCTGAATATTGCAGAATATCAGCATGAGCAGTAGAAAACTCAGAAAGGAAGGAAGTATTTACTAAAATTCTGTCAAGACGCTCCAGAATGTTGTCTCTGCCCAGCCTGCGATTGTTCCAAGTGTACCTCCTGTTCTTTGGGATTATATCGACCAAATCACACTCTTGCATGATATTTTCCAGCTTTGCTCTATAAGGGTCATGTGAGAAAATGCCTCCTCTTTTTTCATTGGAGTGTAATATAAGATTTAAATCTCCCCCTACTATGATATTTCTATTGTCTTCAACTTGTATGTCTTCTTGTAGTGTGGCCCAGCATTGATCTTTATCTCTGAAGTGGTTCGGAGCGTAAATGTTATAAATGACTATTTGCTTGTCCTCAACATGTTTTTCAAGTGTGACTTTGATCCAATGTGGATTGATAGTTTTGGAGTTGCATTTCCAAATTTTTTATTCCACATTGTGATGATACCTCCAGAAGCTCCTCTTGCTTCACTTATTTGTCCTTCATAATGCCTGAACTGTTCTTTAATTCTTGTCATCTCTTGCAGTCTTTGCTTTGTTTCCTGAATCATTATAATTCCTGGCTTCTCATGATCTGTGAGGTCTTTCAGGGCAGCAATTTTTGAGGGGTGCCCTAGTCCCCTACAGTTCCATGATATAACTTTAATCATTGAGTATTTGGGTTTCGGAGGGATGCTCGTCCCCCTTGCTCCTTATGTGTTGTTTCTTTGCTGTTTTGCCCCAATATATAAGTTTCTATGGGAGTTTGAGTTCCCATGGCGATGTCTTTTTGCGCATTTTCGTTCCTTTGCTGTTTACTTGATTTCCTGCCAGGTCCTTTTTTTTGGGATTCTTGATTGGTTCCGTGCTCTTTCGAGGTGCTTCTAGTAGCTCGGGGTGGAGGGGGGTCATGGGAAAGAGAGGGGGAGGATTGGGAAAGAGAAAGAGGGATGGGAGGGTCATTTTCAAGGGGGATCAAAGGGTCATTGTCCGGGAGAGAGAGGGCGCCAAAAGGATTTGATGATATCAGGGGAGAGTCAGAGGAAGGTCCCGAGGTGGGGTGGAAGGATGGACCAATAGGAGAGGAGGGGGAAGGGACAGCTGAGGAGGGGGCTTTGGGCGGAGCTGAAGGGGGAATAGGCTTGGTAGGGGCGGATTTGGGAGGAGCTTCTTCAGAGGTTGCTTTTAACCCAGGGGCAGTCTTCTTTTTCTTGACAGTTTCCCATTGATCTTCTGGTTGAGCAGGTTCAACATTAACAACTTTAGAACAACGATTGGCAAAATGGCCGTACTCGTGACATACCTTGCATTTGAAGGGGATTTGTTCGTAGTCTAGTTGCTGAATATGCGTCCAATCGTCCACCTTCAGTTTGATTGCTTCTGGGAGGCCCTTGCCGAGGTCAACTTCAACGCATATCCGCGCACACGCCTGCATATTTTCCTTTGGCTCACACCGATCAATGTATTTGCCAACAGCATTGCCGATGGCTCGAACCGAGTCATCTCTCCAGCAGTGGAGCGGGAGATGCGGAAGACGAACCCAGACGGGAACAGCATTAGGGACATTTTAGCTCGGGATCGAAGTCTGGAGTCCATTTGTTCAGATACAGACCACGCGAGTCCATGAAATACGGCCCATTTCTGAAGATTAGATCCTTGTCTGCTCTGGATTCGAAGTGGAAAGTGTAATAACCTTTCCCACAGAAATGAATGGAGATTTTACCATTAACTTTGTCTGCCCAGTTTCTTTCGATCCATCTTTGAACAGTTTTTGAGGAAGGCCATAGGCCTGTGAACTGACCGATGAGCCCCTGCTCTGCTAAGGAGAGAGCAGCCATTCGAGGTAACGTAGGAGGAAGGTCGACTTCTTGCAACCCATCTAGTTTCTTAACAAATTTGGACAGAGCAGGACGAGTTCTTTGTGGATGAAGAGATTTGATTAAAGCAGAAATATATTTTCTTAATTTATTATATTTGACAAAAAAGAAATAAAATTTTGCTAAGTTATCTAAAATAAAATTCTATTATAAACTATTAAAATGATTTAAGTATTCAGGGGTTTCCGCAGTGCATTATATTAGATATCATCTTTTGGGATTCAACTGCGTTAAGTAAGTCATTAAACTATGACCATTTCCATGAGAGGTAGTCGTAATTGACTATTCAAAAATCATGAGAAATTAGTCAGTTATGACTATCTCTCATGGAAATGGTCATAGTTGAATGATTTACTTAATGCAGCTGAATCCCAAAAGATGATATCTATTAGAATGATATTATTCTATTTAATTTGTTCTATTACTATTATTATTCTATTTAATTCATTCTATTACTATCACTATTATTACTAACATTAATTTAATTTAATACTTGTTATTTACTTGTTTGTTTAAATACCAAGGAATCAAGGATTTTGTACACTAACCCTTTCTTGGTGTGTTTTGTAGGTGACACATGGGTGCATGAAGTCAATGATTGATTTATTGTATTTGGTTCTTGAAGTTATGTAACTTATAGGTGGTGAGATTATGGTGATAAACAATGTCATATATTGACAACCGTAGGAGGATGTGTCATGTCACTACCCCTTGGGGTTTTAGCCCAAAAATTGGGGTCACCAACTTCAATTGTGAATATCTCTCAAACCAGGAGGCCTCTCAGAGCGTACCACATATCAACAGAAGCATATTTTCGAGGAGAATCTAATGACATAGATCTCCGGCCCAAACTCAATGATTTGACCTACCAAAAATCCTCGACCAAGTCGGGGACATCCTTAGTCTCGAGAACCCAAACCCTAGGACTTGGGTTTTCAACCATCCAACAATATAACTGTTATCTCGATGTAATCCGACAATTACTAAGAAGCTTTCATTAACCATTTGACATTAATGACTCATGTTTTTGGTCAAAGTCAAACCTAGTCAACTCCATGGGTTGAACTTGACATCAATGACAACACCATCCAACAGGGTTGCCCCCTTGCTCCCTGCTATTATTATGTAATAGCAGTGAACACCCTTGACTATTTGTTGGAGGCTGCTAAATTACAAGGGAAAATGAGAGGCATATCACTGCCAGGAGATAATCAACTTCTTAATGTTCACTTTGGGGATGATTCATCTTTAAACCCTAAATTGACTCAACAATCTGTGGAGGGTACTCTTTTATGCTTGGACAGTTTTCCAAAAGCAGCGTGACTGCTTTTTAGTGATGAGAAAAACTGGTCTTTCTTGTTGTTCTGGATGACCCTCTTTGGCTGAACCATAAGTGGATGTTAATTAAACCCGGAGAGATCTTTCAGAAGTTTGGAATACCCTTCTATGTGCAGATTTCTATTGCTGATCAGTGGTGGTTGATCATGGTCAAGTTTGAGAATCACTGGAGATCATAATTAAACGCAGATAGATCATTCAGTAGGTTGGAATCCCTTTTGGTGTGCATATTTCTCTTGCTGATTGGTGGTGGTGGATCATGGCCATGATCAACGATCTGTGGAAAGCACTCTTTTATGCTTGGACACTTTTGCAAAAGCTCTGTGAGTGCTTTTTAGTGATCATAAAATTAAACCCAGAGAGATCATTCAATAGTTTGGAATACCATTTGGAGTGCAGATTTCTCTTGCTGATCAGTTGTGGTGGATCATGGCCAAGTTCGAGAAGAAGCTTCAAGCTTGGAGTTACCTTAATCTGCCTCTTGTGGGGTAACTTACAATTGTTCACAGGATTCTGGCAGCTGGACACATATTATTCACCCTTCCTATTCATCTCAACATATTATTCACCCTTCCTATTCATATCAAACATCTTACAAATGATTGGAGTGCACTGTCTGGACTCTGAAGCTTTCTTTGGAGCAAGCAAGGGAAGGCAACGAGGCTCCTTATATGCACATTACCAAGGGATCAATGGGGGTTGGGGCTCCCTAACATTAGATACTGCAGATAAATTTTTCTGCACAGTAAATGTTGGATATGATGTTTTGCTTAAGAGATGAAGTCAGAAAATTTCGGTTGTGTTTTGTGGGTGAAGTATCTCAAGGGCAGGTACATGTTTCCAAAAGAGGTCTTTGATGTCTTTAGTTATAATGACATGACAACTTGATCATACCATTTTTAGGAATTAATCAACTTATATTAATTGTATTTTATTAATCCAAGTATCTACTTTTAGGATCCTATCCCTTCTACTGTTCAACTTTGCTAAACATATAATTTTCATGATGTATATGTCTATTTTCTTAGGTAGGCACATTTCGATAGGCAGTTTTTTCTGCACAGTCGATGCTGGATATGATGTTTTGCTTAAGAGATGAAGTCAGAAAATTTCAGTTATGTTTTGTTGGTGAAGTATCTCAAGGGTGGTACATGCTGTCCACAAAAGAGGCCTTTCATGTATTTAATTTTAATGATATTAAAACTTGATCATACCAATATTATGAATCAATCTACTTATGGTAATTATGTATTATTAACCCAAGTGTAATGACCCCTCATCATAACTTTTAGCTAAGGGGCTGGATTACAGCTTACTTGATCCTATCCCTTACGAGCCTCTGTTGTTGATTCGACTGCAACAAATATGATATAATATGTGAAGTTCCATAATGGGACCATATTTAATAAATTTGGAATGTTATTTTTCCTTTTATTTCAAAGGAGTTAGTCTGATTTCCTGGAAATGTTACCCCCTATTTTCTGTTAGCTTGCAATATGAAACATTTGTTGTCATAATAAAAGTGGAATTACAAAGTAGGTTTTAACCAATTTCTGAAAATTATGAGTGTCGAGTTTAGAGTTAGACATGGATGCATCAAATGATCCAAGCATATAGATAGTTTTGTATTTTGTTTCATTGAAGCTTTTCTTAGACATCAACCATGAAGGACCAATGGAATTCATATTTGTGATAGAAATTATTTACTGGAATTATGGATATCATCCCATTGCTTTAAGATGCTTTATATTTTTGATTGATTCATTTAAAAGAAATGATTTTGTTTACAGCACTGGAATTATGGATATCATCCCATTGCTTTAAGATGCTTTATTTTTTTGATTGATTCATTTAAAAGAAATGATTTTGTTTACAGCACTGATTTTTGTTTTCTGCTGGTTGAGTTTGTGTGTACAGTTAGTGTGAGCGAGGTTGAAGCTTTGTATGAGCTTTTTAAAAAGATTAGCAGCTCTGTTATTGACGATGGCCTTATAAACAAGGTGATGCTAGAAGAAATAGTATGCTTGCATAAACAAGCTAATGCTAGAGGAAATACTATGCTAAAGTATACTTGTTTTCTCAAGAAAAAAATTTACTCACAGTTTCTCCCATTTGTTTAATGCTTATGTCAATTATGACGTTTGATTATAGGTTGCAGTCTTACCAGTTGAAAACTTGAATTCTAACTTTGCTTAACTGTGTTTGTCTGCTGTGATTTAATGCTAGGATTAAACATGATAACTGCACCTTTTTCTCTTATCACTCTCTGTTCCTTTCTGCTTATATTTTTCAAATTTCTTTTGGTCTCTTTTTAGTGAGTCTTTTATGTAGAAGGTGTTATTCCTACCATGCATTGTTATTGTGCATTGCTAAGAAGTCTTAATGTTTTCATTATTGGATCTAATATTTCATGGATTTTTGATTTGTGCATGTTACCAAATTGACATAGAGAAGGCCACTGTGTTAATTTTTCTTAAGGTTGAATTGTTCTTTGTTTTAGATAATTGCATTTCATGTTACATTCACCCCATAGTATTTAAACATCATTAGCAATTATATAGAAAGAAAAAAGACATCATCATAGCAGCTGAACATAAAAGATCACTAGAAGAAAAACATGCACAAAGAGGACACCGAGATTTGGTCAGAGACCAGGGCAAAACCCCACAAGGGGAAAACCCATTGCAAATTCTTCTTCTTCTATTAGATTGTCATAGAAAGTTCAACGGAGGGATACAAAGTGCAAATATCATCATTGCTCAGGACTTATACATGACTTGTTCACAACTACGTTTGTGAACAAGTCTTATTGAGAATACAGTTACACTACACTGCCATACTGATATTAGGGCTGCATCACCATCACTGTTTCTAGATTGAAGTTTGAACGATACCATACATATTCTTGAACTGTGATGCCAATAGAGCCATACATATATTGTAATTGTGATGTCAAGGAATGTGAGGCCAATGCTGCTATCCACACAACTGAACTGAGACACATATAACTGAGCCACATAAACAATATTGATATCATACATATGTGATGCTATACGATTGATCATACCATACGTACAATTTATATAAAATAGAGCCGAGACCCATCTAGTGCAAATGATTCGGATTTATCTAGGAACGCAACAAAATACACATATAACCATAAACACAGAGATGCAACGGAAATAATGCTTCCTTTTATTAAAATCAAACGACTGAAGTGTGCTTACAGACATAATGTAAATAAACAGCTAGGGCGCTGGTAGGCTTATCTCTGAGAAGAGATGTGGCAGCTACGGGCCTCTAACCTGTGTTACAAAACAAATGACTGAAACATGCTTACAAGAATAATGGAAATGAGTGGGTGAGGGCACTAGTAGCATATCCCTGAGAAGAGATGTGACGGCTACAAGCCTCTACACTCTGTTACAATGAGGCTTGAACGCCTATTTATTGTTGAGAAACAATGTAAAACCTAAAACGTCCAAAAACCTAACCCTAGGAGATGAAGCACCGAAACTGTGGGTCCCGTTTGGGTAAATTGATGTTTCAACTTCCCGAGGATGTAACTTTGGCATCCTATCTTTGTTTGATGCACTCAATAGCTCGTTAGAAAGATCTATCCGAGGAGTACAACTTTTGGTGTGAGCAACATTGGTCCATGAACTGATGTTGCTCCCAGTTTTTCCAAAAAACGTAGTTTAGGGCCTCAAAACGGCTCCGAAAGTTCAAGACCTGAAAAACTACTAAAAATAGTAAGTTGTGGAAGTGAAGAACTGAAAGAATTGATGGTGTGGGTCCAAATGGAATAGTTGGGTGGCCATCGATATCCACCTGGATCATCTGTCCCTCCTTAGGAAGAAATGGCCCCCATTGCCTTAAGTTTCTCCATGGGGGGGGGGGGGCAAAATTCTGCTCAACTTGGTATTGGATTTGTCTAGGATGTCGCGGACCTGTTGGCGGACGTGCTGGATGTAGATGTGTCGCCGGTGGGTAGCCGTTGAAGGATGTGGGCAAAGTTATCCATCATCGCGTTCCTCTGTTTCTCGAGGGCCTCCTCAAGCAAGATTTTGATAGGATCTCCCGCTCCCTCGTCTTTCTTTCCTTCCGCCATGGGGGGTCGTCGGGGTTTGCGAGGTTGATCTTGCAAGGGTGCGACCAGATCGAGCCCGAACTCCTTATACCCTGACTGCGTTGGGGACATGCAAAGAAAAACAGAGAAAGAGCAGACCCGCTCTGATACCACTGATCCAGATTTATGCAAGAACACAACAAAATACACATATAACCATAAACACAGAGATGTAGTAAAAATTGTGCTTCCTTTTATTAATATCAAATGACTGAAATATGCTTATAGACATAATGTAAATTAACATCTAGGGCGCTGGTAGGCTTATCTCTGAGAGGAGATGTGGCGGCTACAGGCCTCTAACCTGTGTTACAAAACAAATAAAGGAAACATGCTTACAGGGATAATGGAAATGAGTGGGCGAGGGTACTGGTAGCATATCCCTGAGAAGAGATGTGACGGCTACAGGCCTCTCCAACCTATTACAATGAGGCTCGAAGGCCTATTTATTGTTGAGAAACAATGTAAAACCCGAAACGTCCAAAAACCTAACCCTAGGAGTTGAAGGGCCGAAACTGTGGGTTCCGTTTGGGTAAATTGGTGTTTCAACTTTTCGGGGACGTAACTTTGGCATCCGATCTCCGTCTGACACGCTCAATAGCTCGTTAGAAAGATCTATTTAGGAGTACAACTTTTGGTGTGAGCAACATCAATCCATGGACCCATGTTGCTCTTGGTTTTTCCAAAAACGTCGTTTAGGGCCTCAAAACGACTCCAGAAGTTCAGGAGCCGAAAAATTGCTAAAAATAGTAAGTTGTGGAAGTGAAGAACTGAAAGATTTGATGGTGCGGGTCCAAATGGAATAGGTGGGTGGCCACCGATATCCACCTGGATCAACAAATCCATATATTAGTGATGCTGAGACTATAGGGATGGAGGGACTGTAATATAAAATAGAGTGCTTGGTCCAACCATATTAGTATATTACTGTGCCAATACCCATACCACAGTGCAGAGATTAACTATACATCAAAGTGCTATGACTATCATATTACTGCACTGTAGCAAGATCAAGTACATACTCTACTGTAGCAATAGCTTATATATATTGAACTGAAAGGAAACTTTGCATACTCTGAACTGAAATAAGACTATACGTCCACTGAAGCGAGACAATACATTGTGAATTCAATTATGCCAACGAGACTATGCATTCAATTAGTTGAGTCGAGATTGCTATAATAGTGCCGAGACTCATGTACATATGCCACTACCAAGACTAAGAACCACATATGAGACTAACCATAGAGATGCGAGACTGTGGCCATAAATCAGAGACGCGAGACTGAGAGTGTATAGTCTGGTATCACTAGCGAGAGAAATATAAAGCGAAATCATAGCTGTTGGAGTGAGATTGAATACCCTACTGAACTGTCAATACAGAGCCAGACTGTATACCATACATAAATGTAATTCCACATGAATTAGTCCTGTAGCCTTATGCCTTGGAACAGAATGTCATTAGCGAAGGTCTCATAGTAATATACTATGCAAAGACCTCAAAGCAACATCCCATGCGAAGACCTTAGAGAAATATCTTATGCGAAGACCTTAGATCAATATCCATGCGAAGAATCGTGTATCAAATATGCGAGAGACCAACCATTTGAATTGAGGAAAATAAAAATGTCATCCAAAACCTTAGATGTGCCCTTCCTCCAACTATTCATATGATATATATAGTTGTTTCCAAGTATAAAGAGATGTGGCCATTTGGGGCTAGCTGACATAAGAGCAATTGGAGCCGACCTGAAATGGGAGGACAAAAAATACAAATTCAAATTTGAATTTTGAAAATAAAAGATTTTCCCTCCAATAATTTGAGCTGACTTGAGATCACTAATAAATTCATTTTAATAATATTTCGAAATCAAGTAAGGGCCAGGGAATTTCTCCTTAGCTGCCAAAATTAACATCTTGGCATTACAATATTTTGATTTCTTTTTTTTTTTTTACAAAAACTCTACTGGTGTTTTGTAATTTTTTTTGAATTTTACCCAATGGTACCTGTTGATACCAGCTTCTGCCCCTTTACATCAAACTTCTGTTACCAACTGAAAGAATACCTTTATCTTGCCCACAATGAGGGTTACCCTAGGAGCTATGGTTTAATTTTTTGTATTGGAAGACTAGGAGTTGTTTTATTTTGAAAATATTCTTCTTTTAATCATGCAAAGTATATTACAAAAGATCCAGTAGTTGAAAGGCCACTACTACAGTATCAAATCTGTGGTAAAGCACAAAGCACCCGTCTGCAACAGAACCTGAAACTAGCACTGATGTTTGAAGCACAACCCGAAACTAACACGCGTCTATGTACCATTCAGGGGAGACATGGATTTGGGAAGCAAAATAATGTTCTTCTTGCTACAAAACAAGCTTTTCATACAATTAAGAAGCATGATACTAAGAAAAGATACACGTTCAAGGAGTTGCTAGTGTGACCAAAACCCAACTAGCAAATACTACAATGTTCCCAGGAAAACGAATTTAAAGGTCAGGTAGGGTTAACACTCCAATGCTTTAAACTTTTGAAACTATGCATCAATAAGTGCCAGGATATAACAGGAAAATATAAAATACATGATTTTAAGAAGAAACACCTTCTTAAGTAACATGTGAATTGTTACAACAAAGTTTAGCACTCAGTGAAAAGCCTTACTAGTTGACCTAAACAACCTTCTATACACAGGAGTGTTACCAGTGTCACCTCAACAACTTTTTCATCTCTTTAGTGAAGGACACGATCCAACACAAAGGAGGACACCTTGGTAGGGATTAGGGATTAAGTAATCCAAGGATCTCAAGCTAACGTTCCCTAAGGATCCAACAATAAAAATCCATTAGATAAAAGGTATGGCAAACTAGGGTTTTTTGTGGACGAAGGTGTAAATTCAATATTTGGTTCAAAGGACCTATGGTTCAATCTAAAGGATAGGGTTAACCTAGGGAGTCTCAAATAAGTTACCTGAATGCACCAAAATCAAGAAAAACGCAAGGCTGATATAAATGAAGGGTTTAGGCTAGTAAATTGAGTCAAAAAATAGTTTATAATAAACTTATCTGTTAAAATTTTAATAAAATTATATGAAGATGAAGGTTAAATTTGAGATTGAACTAAGGTCAAAATTACAACAAATTTTGATTGTTAATAAAGCATATAAAAACATATAAAATTTGATGTCATCCCTAGAGAATGGCTGAAAAGTGCATGAAAAAATTTAAATTATCTTATCTAATGCACCTTTAAACAAGACCTAACCCTAGGGCATACATCAACAAGTGATTGCATTCTAAAAACACACGATTTTACTTCAATTCAACCATAATTTGCCTAGGACAAATGGAGTCTAGGATACAAACTATTCTCAATCTAGGGCAAATGGAGTCTAGGATACAAACTATTTTCAATCTAGGGAAAATGGAGTCTATGATACAAACTATTTTCAATCTAGGGCAAGTGGAGTTTAGGATACAAGCTATTCTATGGTTTCTTTGGAGTGTTTTTAAATTTAAAGTTTAAATGAAACTTAGGGCAAACAAACTAACTTACCCTAGTTTTTGCAATTTAGGTTCTCAATTTTCTGGATGATTATGGGAAAGAAAAACCTATCTCTATTCCTCAACAAGGGAAAATTAAGCAAATACCAAATAAACCAACTTGGCATAAGAACATTAATCCCATGGAACGTAATACCAAGATAAATCAAATGAACTAACTTACTTCACGAGGCAACATCCAAGATCCATCATAAGCATCCATGAAAAGAGATCACATCACATCATGAGATCCTCCTAAGAAAATTGCTCCACTAGTCCTCAATTGTGCACTAGAGAGAGTTCACTAATGAAGAATTGTTATCTTTTAAGTGTGACAATGATCCAATGAGGAAATCGACTCCCCTAGTTTTTTGAGGCTAATCGAGTTGATTTTCCTTCAAATTAGGCTAAAATACCTAAGAACTAGTAAATCCATGATACAAGGTGGATGGGTCATCAGGTCTACCCCCAAAGAAGTGCAAAATAATGAAATAACATGAAAATAGCACTCAATTAACCCACATGCGTGAGTCTAAAAGCCTTCAAGGGTGATGTCATCTCGCAAAATGCATGTCTTTTCAGGAATAGGTGTTAGGGATGACCCTAGGGGTTTTCCTCATGCCATAAGTCATGCCACCTCATCAAAGTGGTGCCACACCAAAAAAAAAAACCCTCTCAAGATCAATGTCATCAAATGCATCAGAGTGATATCATTATACTAGAGCATGATGTCACTATGGTCGAGGGTGTGAAATCACTTTTGGAGGGATACCAAATCCTCATCATCATCAATCATCACCAAGAAAAGAGTAACGACAATAAAGAAGGTACAATGCCAACATGGGGGAGTCCTGCCATCTCTTGGGCACACCTGATCTCTAGGTAATGTCCTAGCCTAGAACACCAATGTCCAAGGTCTTGAGGTTGAGGGTCTAATCAACTATGCCAAGTCATCCTCAAGGTCAACATCCCTCAAAAGGTGCCCAATGTTCTCTGTCAAAGTGCACCGTGTCATCATGAAAGTGGTTGGACATCATCTATGGAAAGCTGGTGAAGCATCATATCATCCCTCAAGGGATCTTGGTTGAACCTAGAAGAATCATCTAACACATACTCAAGGAATCAAGTGAAATCAACATCATGAGTACAAGAACCATAAGAGCATCAAGGTAGACTATATTTAATGTCAAAGCCATCAAACTAATCCACTCAAATATCATCTTCAAATGTCTTACTAGCTTATGGTTGTCTTTCTAGATTAATATGTTGATTTTTTCCCCTAATTCCTTTTTCCCTTTTTTCGTGCTACAAAGACGATGCCTTACATTGTTGACCTCATCTCTATGGCAGGTAACATGTGCTTGTAATTTATCATCACTAACCATTTTCATGTTTGTTTTCGTTCTCGTGGAACACACTACAATGTAACTTTTAACATATATATTATATGTACATAGAGCTCTAAAGCTAAGTAACAGAGCACATCCAAACAATGTCTATATCCCATATCCTACATGTTGGACACCGACATGTGAGGGCACATGTCCTGTTCACCAGACACATGCCAAACACATGTTTGACGTGTGCCATCACCATGCCCCCTGCTGTAACTCCTAGAGATAGCCTTTGGGTTGTTCAAGGGACCAGTGCCTAGGACATCTTAATCAGAGGGTTTAAATATTTCATAAGTATTCCTCCTAGTCATTCAATTGATGAAGTTTTGTAAATGTTGGTTCAAGAATCATGATGGTTTTTCGATCCTAATTACAAACTAATGAAATGGTTGAGAATGGGCTTCAAGAAGTTATGAGGACCAGACCATATCGACAATGGCCATACCAGAATTAGTGAACAGATTAAATCTCAAAAAGGCGGGGTGAAGAGATAGAGTAATAATTCTTAGCAAAGCTGGGCTTAATTGTTTTAAGAATCCGATCTGCTAAAAACTGGGGGAAATGAGAAGATGAGTGAAATGAACAGAAACCATTCTATGGAGCGCATTTGAGGTTGTAACAAAGAACAGTCATCCATGAGTGTATTTCTTCCTTTTGAGAAAATAAAAAAAATCATTAATAAGCCCAATAACATCCAACTGCTATTACACATAGAATTTTAGCAGAAACATATAAGCAAATGAAGATTGAACACATTGAGAAAATACACATACATACTGTTCACCAGTTTTGGATGGAATCCAACCGAACGCTATATATATATATATATATTATATCAAAATAGCTTCCAGAAATATACAATTCATAGCCAAAATGCTCATACAGTCATATAGAAAGATAGAACCAAAACCTCAGACAAAATTCTGAACCTTTTTCTGCTTCTCTGATTCTTCTTTTTAAAGAGTTTCTAGGGGACTCTTCCCCAGATAGATATTCTTTCTTTCTCTTTTAGTGCATATGTCACAACAAAATGAAGCGTGCTTCGAGCACAACTAGTTAACAGAAAAACAAACAAACTGAAATATCTGCCGTGACATTGTGATTTCATTGTAGGACAAGATAAAATTAAAAAGAAAAAATAACTGAAGGCCACGTAGGCCAAATCTTGAAGTGTTCATTTGTTGTGACAAGGTCCTGAAGAGGACCCGGAGTGTTGAGGTCGCGAAGGTAAATGGGATGATGGCCTAGAGTGTTGTGATGGCTGTGGAACTCTAGGAGGGTTTTGTGAAGTTGTTCCGATTGGATACAGAACTGAAGCTGTTGGTGGGTGCACATATTCATAACACCTCTGCCACATAATACTTGAGGGCAGAGGAACATTGTTGAACAACTCAAACAAGGCTCAGAGTTGGGTTAACTCTGAATAATCTAGGCTGGTAGTGAAAAACTGTTTTACCTTAGCTAACAACAAAAACTCCTTTCTTAGAGAAGCCACTGCAGTCTCTACCTTTAACCTCGTCTTTTCATGTATCGGGTCCATTCGACTCTTGATCTCAACTAATTTCTGTTCATAGGTGTCCCATGGGATCAAAGCACCTTGTGGATCCTAGCAAACGAGTAATCCTGCCTCCACTACCTTAGCCAACTCTCTGTCGAAGATCTCGACCCCATTAGCGACTAATGCTAGGCATCCTGTAGCTTTAACCCGAGCATCTTCTCACTGACCATTCTTATTATGTCCATCACTGTACCAAACCTGTAAACCACTTCGCGATATCCCAGTTCCTCAGTAGGGAGCTCGTTTATGTATTGAATGTACTTTTGAGCAGTCACCACGTTCTCGGCTCCCTCTCGCCGGCCTGATTCTAGCTGGACCTTGTAATCACTGATCGTAACCTTTTTGTCATTTTCCAGTGTGATGTATACCTAGTGACTTTTAACCTCTACAATGATTTAATGCCATATCATCTCTCGAGCCTCAACCAGGGACATGTTTCCTTTGAGCCGATTCTTGAGGTCTGTGATTGATTTATTTAACATCTGCATTTCTTTGCAGGCTGAGTTAACTTCCGATTGTAGTGAAGCCACTTGTCTTTCTTTTGCGGCCAAAGCTTCCTTTGACTCCTCCAGATACGTGCGCATTGTTTTGACCTCGTCTTTCGAGACTTTAAGCTCTGCCAGAGTCTTAGTCAGCTGCCCCGTAGGCTACTGGGGGTCATCAGGTATAGGCACAAAGCAGGCATGACTATCCTGCTGTTGGTGGAACTCCGTCAGTGTTCTCTTTAGATCCACCGCTTCATTACGTTTCTGAATCAACATCGAGGACATAGCTTCCTTCTCTTTTTCCACGTGGGGCAACTCAGGGGTCTGAACATGATTTGAACTTGGTATTTTCAATCTTCGTCTAAGTTCCTGGACTTCCTGTTCCACTCTTTTGAGAAGAGTCTCAGTGGTAGACTCCCCCCTTAGCCCCCTTAGCCCCCTTCCCTTTGAGCATCTTCTTGTATTCGTCGACCTATAACGCGAGGGCTTTAGAATTGGCCCTCTCTCTTTTGAGGGTTTCAATAGTCTTATCCAGTGTTCTCTGAGCCTTATCGATAGTTAGGGTGTACCTTAGAATTTCATTGTGCAACATATCCCTATCTACTTGTGAAGGTTCAATTTATCAGGTAGAGGAATAGATGACAGGTCCAGAATCATATCCAGTGATCGATACTTTGATCCAGGGGGCAAGGGGTGAGAAGGAGGGTGTTGTACTGAAAACGCCATCTGATCATTTTCCACATTGAGGGCTGCTAAGAGTCTGGTGTGAGGCTTGTCGATCTGCAATGCAAACAAAGCTTTCAACTTCCCTCTTGGTCCTTGACTCTTTCCCTAAGGTTCAATATGAATTAAAATCTGTCCCCGTGTTTGAAGGGCCTTCTCCTGATGGAGCCTCTCTTGAAGTAACAACCTGTGAAGAGATAGATGTTACTTGTGAGGAGGTATCATCCAAAATGATTTGAAAACCAGGCCGATTGTACCCTCTCTTTATCAAGACGGGGGTCACCTCATCTGGTTGCTCTGGGACATGTCCTTCGGGTCCCTCTGTTCTTTGTTTCTTGCTGACGTGTCCCTCCTCCTTCCTCCATGAAATCCTCTTCGTCTCGAACACTGTCCCCTTTGGCTTGTATGTCTTCAATTGGGGACTCTGTTTCCATCTCTGTATCCAAAGTTCATGAGTCAGAGTTAGCTTTCTATTCAAAATCAAGTCTAGGTTCTTGTTCATAGGTTCAGGCTTAAATCTTTTTTCTTCTTTGTGTGATAATCCCTTTAGGATCATAATGCCATATATCCCCTTGCTGTAAGTCCATTTTCTGGAGTAGCTCCTCAACCAGAGGGATTGCTTGTCGTGAATTGATGGTGAATAGATATACTATGCTTGGGAGTTTGAAGATATAGCCTTTCCTTGCTAGCACAAAATGTGCTTGGTCTGTACTCAGGGATTGCCTTATAAACTCGAGCAAAATTCTCATACGCATGAATGTTGGCAAGTGGAAAGGAGGGAGCTCACAACCATAAATTCGGACTTCAGTGTGACCTTCGAACAAATACCAATCTCCTATACAGTCTGCCTCACTAAATTGGAGCAACTCTTTCTGTTAGGAAAAATCCTGGGTGGAGGTGTCCCATGTATAATTTCGTAGGCTCTGGACATGAAGTCTGTAATGAATTTTGAATAACCCTTGCCTTGGGAATGTTGACGAACATAGGGGGTCCAATCAACACAAATTTGGGTTTAGTCCCTCTCTTAGAGAACTTATCCAGGCCTACACCTTCAAATTTTTCTGCTTGCGCGAACAAGAGTAGGTAGAACACCAATGAATAGTACCTGAAACAACTTGAAGTTGATAGGTGCTGGAAATGGGCTTTGATGGAGGCCAGGAGTGAGGGAATGTCGAGAAGGAAATTTGGTTGCATCATTAGGTCAAAAAACCCCAGAAAAGAATTATTAACTTGACTAGTGTCATCCTCCCCGAACATACATGAGATAACTGCAGGGACGAGTTGAATGCTGTCCACGAACAATGATAGAGGAAATAATACAGAGGTGTCCTCAGACACGTAATTTTATTAATAATGGGAAAAGAAATTACATAGGAATTGCAAGAGTTTACACACGTAAACTCCAACACTCTTCAATTAGGAAAATAACCTATTTATAAGCTACATGTCCTAACTTATTTTAGTTATGGACCACTTGATAAAACAAAAAGTGTCCATTTACAATAAATATGCTTCTAATAAATCCACTAACTTTACTCCTATTTTAGAGCTTAAGATACGACACTATTTTAGAGTCATATCTTTTGTAACATTATTCTATTTCTAAGTGTCTCTAATATTAATTTAATTATTCTCATTTAATAAATATTTTATCCTAGCTTTAAACTATGATATTTGGATCATCTAATATTCCCCCCTATGATCCAAAGATACATTACAACATATACCAAGTTCATCCCTGAACTTAGTAAATTTTATTCTGCCAAGAGGTTTGGTGAAGATATCGGAGATCTGATCTTCTGAAGGACAATAAATCGGCTTGATGACATCTTTTGCAATGAGTGATCTGATATGATGATACTTGGTGTCCACATGCTTTGTCTTTGAATGAAAAACTGGGTTCTTGGCAAGCTTTATTGTTCACTGGTTGTAGATGAATAATGATGTAGCTTCTGCTGGAGGAATTCCCAAGTCCTGTAAAACTCTACACAACAATCTCACATGTTGCTTCCCATGCTGATATGTACTTTGCTTCTGCTGAAGAAGTGGCCACTATAGCTTGCTTCTTGCCACTCCAAGACACTGCAGCTGGCCCCATGTTCATTAAATAACTTGAGGTTGATGCCCTATCATCAATACTGCCAGCAAAGTCGGCATTTGAAAATCCACCAAGTACAAAGTTTTTAGTCCTTTTGTAAAGAAGACCAAAATCTTTTGTTCCTTAGATATAACGAAGAACTCTTTTGGCTGCATTCCAGTGGCTGTCTCGTGGTTCCTGCATAAAGCAAGAAAGAATACTGACGGCATAAGAAAGATCCGGTTGAGTAGTTGTCAGATAAATCAGGTTGCCAATCGATTGTTGATAAGTAGTGCTATCCACCATTCCCCCCCTTCAAATTTTGAAAGTTTCAAGTTTCGTTCCATGGGGGTAAGAATAGGCTTGCAATCCTGCATTCCAAGTCGCTGGAGAACTTTTGCTGCATACCTACTCTGAGAAATGAAGATATGATGTGGATGTTGGAATAGTTGAACTCCAAGATAGTAGTGAAGTAGTCCCGAATTTGTCATCTTAAAACCTGCATGTAACTCCTCTTTCACCTGTGCAATGTGATCATCATTGTTGCCAGTGATAATCAAATCATCTACATACATAACCAAAATCACCAGATTTTTACCTTGTTGGCGTACATACAAGGTATCATCAGATTCACTTTGTTGAAAACCAACTTTCCGAAAGTATTTGTCCATTTTGGCATAACAAGCTCAGGGAGCTTGTTTTAACCCATATAAAGCCTTTATGAGTTTGCAGACTTTATGTTGCTGTCCTTCAATTTCAAAACCTGGTGGTTGTGTCATATACACTTCTTCCTGTAAATCTCCGTTGAGGAAAACACTTTTTACATCCATCTGATGAACTTTCCATCCTTGCTGGGCTGCCAATGCAAGTGTTAATCGAATGGTGTTCCATTTAGCCGTAGGAGCAAAATTTTCCTCATAATCAATCCCTTCCTGCTGCGCAAAACCCTTAGCAACAAGTCTTGCTTTGTACTTGTTGATATCGCCATTTTGCTTGTACTTAATTCGGTAAACCCATTTGGATCCGATGGGTTTAACATTTTGAGGACAATCAACAAGTTTCCAAGTGTTGTTGTTGAGAGTTGCCTGATATTCATCAACCATAGCCTGTTGCCATTCTTTATGTTTTATTGCCTCTCTATAGGTAGAGGGTTCAGTAAAATCATTTGCTATCAAGGCAAAATTGCCCTCACTTCTATGTGATCCCCTCGTTCATGTTTTATTCTGCTCATTAGGCCTTGCATCTTTCAAAAGTTGAACTGCCCATTTTGGCAATTGATGTTCACTGGTTTGAGATTGTGAAACATCACGATCATTGTAAAGAGGGTTGATGTAAACACATGTTCGTTGATCAACTGCAGATTCTGGGGGCAGAGAGTCACTGTCAGAAGAACTGCTGATGCTAGGAGATGTGGATGAACTGCCAGAAGACCCAAACGACGCTGGGGAAGAAGATGGATTGGATGAATCATTTTCAGATGAAGGAAACTCAAGTTCATACCAATTTTATGAATTTGGTTGACTTCATATATTTCCTTTTCTTTTATCACCTTTTGTTTCTAATTTTTGAAGAAGACTTTCAATTTCTTCAGCACTCTTACTCTCATTTTCATCAAAAATCACATCCCTGCTCACAATCAATTTCCCATTGGACAAAAGTCGGTACCCTTTCTTGTCATCATAATACCCAATCATTGTGCACTTCAAGCTTCGTGAGTGAAGCTTAGTTCGTTTTTCCTTCGGAACTAAGGCATAACATACTGATCCAAAAACTCTGAGATGTTTAACTCGAGGTTTGAAACCAAACCATGCTTCATAAGGTGTGATTCCATCTAAAGAAGTAGTTGGAGATCCGTTCCTCAAGTAGATAGCTGTATGAATTGCCTCGACCCAATATATAGGACTTAACTTTTTGAAAGTTAACATAAATCTCGCCATTCCTAACAAGGTGCTGTTCATTCTTTTTACTACTCCATTTTACTGTGGAGTGTAGACATTGGTAAGATGTCGTTTTATGCCATTATCCATGCAATACATTTTGAATTCATTTGAAGTGAATTCTCCTCCATTGTCGGTTCTAAGAGTGCCAACCTTCTCCGTAACTTCATTTTCAATAAGTTGGCGAAAAGTTTTAAACTTTTCAAATGCTTCTGTCTTTTGCTTCAAAAAATATACCCAAGTCATCCTGCTAAAATCATCAACAAAGAGTAAGAAATATCTGCATCCTCCCAGTGAAGTTTGTAAGGGTCCACAAATATCACTGTGAACCAATTGCAAATTCCTGTTTGCTCGCTATGGACTTGTGGGAAAAGTCTCTCGATGTTGTTTTCCATAAATGCAAGCTTCACATTTTGCATTTTCCCTTTTGAAGGTTGGAAGTCCCTTAATCATTTCTTGTTTTTGTAACCGAGAGAGGCTTTCAAAGTTGAGATGGCCATATCTTACATGCCACAATCTGATCGTGAAATGTTTGTACTTGCTGCTCTTGCAAAGTCAGAATTTCTTGGAATAACTGTCCCTTTCATCCTTAACAATTTTCCATCTTCATAGCCTGTCATTACTGTTTTCATGTTCTTCTTGACTAAGTTAATTTTAACTAAGCCATCCTCCATAATCACCAGATGTCGTGCTTGTCGAATCGTGACTAAAGATAGCAAATTTTGCTTAAATGTTGGGACATACCATATATTTGAAATCATTCTTTCTCCAATGCTAGGTAGAAAAACTTTAACTACACCTTTTCCATAAGGAGTATGTTTTGTTTTATCAGCAAGGTAGATTGAATTGAGATGGCATCGTTGGAAGTTCCAGAAGAAGTCACGTCGAAAAGTCATGTGCTGAGTTGCTCCTGTATCCATAATCCATGCATCTTCATAATCACTTCTAAGAAAGGTTGAAGCTTGTAAAGCTGTTGATTCTGTGTTGGTGAAGACATATTCTGAACCATCATGATCATCTTCATCATTTGCAAACTGTGCAGTGTTTTGATGAAACTTAGGTATTTTGTCAATGGAGGTTCTACAATCCTCAACATAATGTCCAACTTTGTTACATCTTCTGCAAACAATTTGACTTAAATCTCTACCTCTTCCTTGATACTGTCCTCTGCCTTTTCTTTGACCTCTGTTCTAAGTTTGTCCTTTGCCAGGACTTTGTCCTCTTCCTTGATTATATCCTTTGCCTGGATTGTTTCCTCTACCTTGAAAATTGCTTCTGCCTTGAAAATAGCTCCTACCCGAACTGTAGCCTCTGTTGAAATTGTTTCCTCTGCTTTGGTTGCGACCACGACCTTGTATACTGTGTACTGCTTGACTTTGATTGAAATGTCTCCGTCCTCTGTTTCTCGAATTGTCAGTTGAGGATTTACTTGTGCTAGCCTCTGTGAAGAAGACATCTTCCCCAATCTGTTTCTTCTTCCCAAATTTTTTGTCATGTTGGGTTAACATATCACTCAACTCATCAAATTTGATCTTCTCTAATTTACCAGTTACTTGCAGAGTTTCCAGAAAATGTGTGTAAGAAGATGGAAATCCAACAATTAAAATTGTAGTCAGGAAACTTTCATAAACAACTTGAAAACCATCATTTATTCTTTCTTGCTTGATGTTTTTAAGCTGTGAAATATATTCAAGAACATCACCACCTTCAGTTATGTTTTGTTGGAGCAATTTTAATTGAACATCAACCTTTTTTGATTCAGGTTGTGTATCAAAGAGATCTTTGAATGTATGCAAAGTAGTCCATGCATTTGAGGCGTTTTCAATATGAATGTACATTTCATTGTTAGCTAAAGACCTTATAAGAGCTACTGCCTTGGCATTTTTGGCTTCCCATTTTGCAAGTAAAGCTACATTTGTTGGTTTATTAGGCTTAATGTCACCATCACATATTTCATGCCACAATTCATTATATATGAGAGTGCTTTCAATTAGATGTTTCCATGTCTTATAAGATTTCACCCTTTCTAGCTTATCAGGATCAGAGAACAGATTAATTAAATTCGACATTGTAGTGTTGAAGCAGTGCACCAAAAGAATCAAGCACAAGAAAAAATGAGCAACTCGTCACACAAAACACGCCACGCAAAAAAACGACACACACCACACAAGAAGAAAACGATCTATCGGGGCTTGGCCTTGACCCTCGTATAGTCGTTAGAAAAAGGAGAAAAATCACTGAGCTTTGCACTTGGCTCTAGTCAATTTCTCTTTGAGTGTTTACAATGAAATCTTTCGAAAATTTGACCGCTTGACAATGCCCTTACAAATTTCTTTAAAAAAAATCTATGATGGTAGCCCTCCTTCAAAGTGAAAATTACACATTTACACCTTATTTCTCCACAAATACTACAAATCCCTTATCACTCCTAATTTACAAAAATAAAAAAATAATCACTCCAAAATTTTCCTCACTCATATTACAAAAATTCAAACTTATCTCTCCACAATAATAAAATTTAACTAAACAACACTTCTTAATAAATTAATACCGATCGTGGCATTCTTCAAATCTGGCCTTGATGCTTAAAAAAAGGTTTCAAGGTGATTTGGAAGCAATGTCCTGCTGCTGTTCCAGTCCGAGTTTTCAGGCTCCTTCGTCTGTTTGAGGGATGGACAACGACACTAAAAATATGAGACGAGTCTTAGAGATAAGAAAAACATGTACTCTGACTCAGATAATGCTAACTCTTATGAAGATTTTGAACACCAAAGCTTTGTGAAATTTTCAAGAGGAAAATATTTCTGCAATACTTGGTTTATTTCTCCTACTTATGAAATAAGTTATTTATAGATGCTTCAGTAAATTCTGAAATAAACATATTTGCAGATCTTCACTATCATTAAGAGCATAAGAACAGAGAGATAATTTACACAAGTAGCACAATAGAAATAACCACATGAACATAGTTATTTTGGACAATTGTAGCAGCAGATGTGGGTTTTATATTTATCTTCAGAAATGGAAAGTACATTTACAAGAGTCTAATGAGAAGATAAAATTTGCAAACACCTGGCTGAATTTTACCAGACAAATTTCAGACCCTCGCGGTGACCTCCTTCAGGGGAAGACGAGTAACACAGAGCTTAGCGAATGAGCTGGGGGGTGATTTCGAATATTTTATTCCCTCGCGAGGAGGCGAAATAGCCCTTCTATTCAATGTAGGCCTCGGCGAGCCAGGATATGAATTCAGGAAAATGGTGGATGGAAGGGGCCATTTGGTAGTATAACCCTGAGTCCACTACCCTAAAAAAGTCTTCTCCCTGCCATTTGTATCCCATTAACTGATGATGCTCTGTTGCTACATTAAAAGGGTAAATAGGGTCGCGGATTTGAGCCTGGGCGTCCATGAGAGGGTCAGGACCAGAGGTGGTCCTAACCTCTTGGGCTTGCGTGGTTTCGTGGGCTGACTTTTTCATGTTTAAAATGCAAAGATTAAACTGTAAACAAAAATAAAACTCGGGATTAACAAAGTACCTGCTGGATGAAAACACTCGTCGGGAGTGAGGCTTGCATGATGGCTAGTACAATTGAGAATGTGCCTGGGATCCTAACTAGTAGCGTTATAGATAGTGAAAGACAACGGTTGGGCGAAAAATGCAGATGGAGCGGGCTTTTTAGGCCGTAATGGGATGACTGGAGGGTTGACGTTAGGATGACGTCATCAGGTTGACACGTGTCATGCCTTGATTAGTGGAATGGGACTGGGTAGGTGGAGGGCATGGAGAATTCTACTCTGCAAAAAATTACCTTACCGCGTCGCTGCTTACCATGGCCCTGAGCGGGTGGCCCCCGCCACAGGTTTCAGCGGGTAGGGAGAGCACCGTGAAGGTAAGAGTCCGCCCCTCAGAACAACTCTAATTGGTTGGTGTCCTTGCTGACATAAGCAATTTCGGTGGGTCGGCTTCCTCCGGGACCTGCACCCTTGAGCCTGTCGGAATGCTGCGCTGCTCCATTCATGCGGTTGCACTGTGATGAAGTCGGGCGGTATGAGGAGTGCGCCAACTATTTAACAAATGCGTTGACTTGGTTCAGTGCGTGGCCTGATGCCACCTCCTTTTGTTCTTCACACCAAAGGGATCCTTGAGAATGTTTTGGATTTGGATGTAAACACTGCCCATAATATGTAGGAATTTTACAGGGTAAGTTCCTTAGATCAAACACCAATGGTCATTGCTCACAAATACATCACAGTTCAGTACACCAGTATTTGACGTGGTTAAAATCCTCGAAGAGGGAAACAGTCCACGGCCCGAGCCAACGCAGGCACTGCAGGCACTTTATTAATATAGAGAAAGAAAATTTACATAAGCTTCTCTCATAAACGGTCACTAGACAAATGACTCTCCATGCTCTTTAAATAGAGATAATTGACCAATCGAGTGTTAAGCCACAGATCAAGTGTTGGTAATGCCAAGGAGAGAATGAACTGTCAGATCACTACAAATCATGACTGTTGGATTATAAGTTACAAAAGTACATATTAAAGAAACACGCTTTACCTAACTTTACGCTAGACCAAGTTATAATTAACTATTTCCTATGTGATGGAATATCCTAACATCCCCCCTTAAGAACAACTTGGGATAGGATTGAAGGATTTATAAAGGTGACACAATAGGAGAAGGAAGGAGGCATTAGTTCCTGAACTCCAAGCATAGATTGAACTTTGGTAAACTTCGCTTCTGTGAGAGCCTTTGTAAAAATATCAACAACTTGATCATTGGTTGAACAATAGTGCACTTCAAGAACACAATCATGAATGAGATTTCTAATGAAGTGCATGTGTAGCTCAATGTGTTTGCTGCGCTGATGCTGAATTGGATTTTTGCATAGCTAAATGGCACTCTGATTATCACACCAAAGTGTAGTTGGATGCTGCTGATGAAGACCAAATTCGGACAGGATCTGACGAAGCCACAGGGCTTCCTTGCTGGCTTCAACGACACAACGATACTCTGCTTTTGCCGAAGAAAGAGAGACGACACTTTGTTTTTGACAAGACCATGTAATATGTCCTGAACCAAGAGTGAATACATAACCTGCTGTAGACTTTCAATCATCAGGGTCACCAGCCCAATTAGAATCAGTGAAACCAATCAACAATGGAGATGCTCTTGCACTGTCATGAATCTCAAACTGAACTGTACCTCGGACATATCGAAGTATTCTTTTAGCTGCTTTCCAGTGACTTTCATGAGGCTTGTGCATAAACCGAGCAACAAGACCAACGACAAAGGAAAAGTCAGGGCGATTATGGGTTAGATACAAAAGTTTACCAACAAGTTGACGGTATAAGGTAGCATCAACTTCGGGGGAAGTACAAGTGACTGAAAGCTTGACTCCAGACTGAAAGGGAGAAGGGGCTGACTTACAGTCTTCCATGTGAAAGTGGCGTAGAAGATCACAGGCATACTTGGACTGAGAAAGGGTAGTACCTTCTTTGGATTGCAAGACTTGAAGACCAAGGAAATAATGCAAGTGTCCTAAGTCTGTCATTTCAAACTTCTTTTTGAGGCTAGACTTCACATGATTTATATGGTCGGGATCACTACTAGTAAGGATAAGATCATCAACATAAAGAACAAGGATGATTAAGGACTTACCCACTTTCTTGGTGTAGACAGTGTTGTCAGAATGGCATCTAGAAAAGCCGTTATCTAAGAGAAAGCTATCCATTTTGGCATACCAAGCCTGAGTGGCTTGTTTGAGACCATAGAGAGACTTCTTAAGGCGGCAAACAAGGCTAGAGTCTTTTTGGATAAAGCCAGGGGGGTTGTTCCATGTAGGTTTCTTCATGCAACTCCCCATGTAAGAAGGCGGATTTAACATCCATCTGATGGACTTCCCATTTAAAGGAGGCAGCAAGGGACAGAACAAGGCAGATAGAATTCATTTTGGCAACAGGGGAAAAGGTTTCAATATAGTCAATGCTTTCAACTTGTGAAAATCCTTTAGCAACAAGACGAGCTTTATGTTTATCCACTTTTCCATCTCGTCCAAACTTTGTTTTGTAAACCCATTTGCATCTGACAAGTTTTCTTCCCTTTGGAAGAGGAACAAGATCCCAAGTATCGTTTGCCAACAAGGAACGATATTCTTCATTCATAGCTGCATCCCAATCTGGATGACTTGAAGCTTCTTCAAAGGTATCTGGATCATAATTTTTTGGAACTTGAGCCAATGAAGAAGAGGCTCTGTCAAATTGAGAACACGTACGACGTTGATTTGCAGGGTCACCTACAAGAAAACTTGTTGCATCTCGTGTAGAGTGGACCCATTTTGGACGCTGTGGAGCTGAAGGAAGATCCTGAGGAGGTGGAGGAGGATCGTCATCCTTGCTGTCATCATCCGAAGTAGAATGAATGCTATTAGAAGTAGAAGAGATAGAGAGAGGTGGCACATATGCCGAATTAGGCTCGCAGGCCAAAGGTGGCACACCCGCCAACTAGGCTCGCATACCGATATATTTTCATCAAATTTTACATCTCTTCTAATGATTACATCTTTGGATTTGGGTTGAAGAAGTCTATATCCTTTGACACCTTCAGAATATCCAACAAAAATAATTTTTTCACTCTTAGGTTTTAACGCTTTATGTTTCTCATCTGGAATATGGGACCAAGCTTCACTTCCAAAAGCACAAAAGTGTCTTACATCTGGTTTGATTGAGCTCTAGGCTTCTTCTGGAGTGATATTGCTTTAAACCTTAGTAGGAGCGTGATTTACTATGTAATTTGCACAGTTAGATGCTTCTGCCCAAAAATTAAGACTAAGTCCTTTAGATTGAAGCATGCAATTAGCCATTTCTTTTAGAGTGCGATTCTTCCTTTCAGCTACACCATTTTGTTGTGGAGTATATGGAACAATATGTTGCAATTGAATGCCATGCTCAGTGCAAAAGTTGATAAATTTGTTGTTAACATATTCTCCTCCATTGTCAGATCTTAACTTAAGAATTTGATGTCCAGATTGTTTCTTAACAAAGGCCTTTAACAAAGGCCTTAAAGGCCAAGAACATGTTAAAAATTGCACTCTTGAGTTTTAAGAAGTATAACCAAGTGCGTCTGGAAAAATCATCAATGAAAGTTAAGAAGTACTTGTAGCCAGAGAAAGAAACAATTGGAAGTGGACCACATAAATCACTGTGCACAAGATGCAAAGGGGCTGAAGTGTGCCAAGAGGCACGTTTGTCAAAACTATCCCATTGATGTTTTTCGAGTACACAACCGGAACAAACACAATCTCGAAAATATACCATAGGAAGACTTGTCACCATATTTTCTTTACATAGAGTTTGAGGAGAGTGATAGTTTAAGTGACCAAATCGCTCATGCCAAAGTTTGTTCACTTCATCATTATGAGCAACAAAAACGGAGGGAAGACATGATGACTCAAAGTTGTCAAACTTATACAACCTTGTGGAATCATTAGCAATGCCAATAGCTAAAATATGTCTAGGATCTCTTAGGTCCTTAATGACAACATCATGAGGTGAGAATTCTACGGTTTTCCCTTCACCTGAATGAGTTATCTGATAAACAGATAGAAGGTTGCAGGACAAGTTAGGAACACATAATACATCATTAAACTGACCATTATCTAGATGAATGGTTCCAAATCCTACAACACTAAGAGATCTATCATCACCAACATAAATGTTTTTGGTGTTACAATCATTTAAAGTAGGAATTTTACACCAAAACCTCTTCATAATAGAGGCCTGCACCCCATAAAATCACGTTTCTCTTTCATTTGAGCTCATTTCACTGAACAGATTAGAGGTGTGAGACGTTTTGGAGTTCAGCTAAGGGTTATTGTGCATTGTTAGAAGGGATTCCAAGTGCGTGGCAGGTGGAATTGTCCACAACAGTTTATTGTCTTCTTCATTTCATAGAAATAATGATTCAATCATTAAGGCCAGCTGGAAAAGGTTAGAGGAAAGGGAGAAATGGCCCCACCGATATTGAACCCCCTCCATTTTCTTCACTGTCAGCTAGTGCTCCATCTGCTGGAAGTGGAGCTGCAACAGCAGCTTTGAATGCGGAAAAAAACACTGTTTTAACAAGACAGCAGGCTCAAGAGCAAAAGTTTGAATAATTGAATTTGTATCATCATCATGCAAAATTGTAATGTGCAATTCACTTATATATATATATATATATAACATGTCCCCCATGTCATGCTTCTCAGGTTGCCATGTCCTGTGTTGGAAACTCGTATTTCCATGTCCTCTGTGTCCCGTGCTAGTGTGTCATGTGACTTAGCTCTGAAGTTATGCTTTTTCCCCCTTAAATATAATTATATCTTTCTATATTTAAAAAATTAACATATGGTTATAAAATCCTTTTAGCGGCGAGACATTAGGGGGGTTAAAAATGTATGGAGTTTCCAAATTAGTAATGGAAAAAGTATGAATACCTGTGCATGTCAATTATGGCTGATAGATGATAAGTTATGACGGATGGTATGGTATTGTATAATGAAGGCTGTCGTGAGGAAGAAGAGATCAGTGCATACAAAATTGTGGATTTCATGGCAACAGTGTATGAAAATCTCTGGTTTGGTGGCTGTACAGTTGATGTACTGGAAGTATATGGTTGAATTAAGTTGCCTTGGCATGGATGGCAAACCTTGTGCTTATCACTTCTATTAAAATTGTTCAAATCAGACTCGGACTTGGCCGAGTTGACCTTCAACGATACTAACTCAGCAGTCTGATCGGTTTGGTGACTGGTTTGGCACTGAACCGGCCGAGTTAATGAACCTGGCTTCTCTATGTAATTAACTGTAACCTGTGAAGAGCACTATTAGAGGATCATGCAACTTCTAAGTTTGATAATGTGGTCTTCATTGTAAGTGAGGTGGATGGCTCTAGCTCCACTATTATTCCTGCAGAGCTGTAATGTTGCCCCTTGTTTATTTGCATGATGATTTTACAAACAAGTTTTAGCAGTCCAATGACAATTTTATTTCACAGGTTGTCCAGTTTTTAGTTTGAAATTATTGTTCCTGAAGTATGCCACTACCCTCCAAGTTCTGCAGCAATGTGATTGTTTACTATTAATGTGATTAATATTTTTGGGATAAAAGGTGCAGAACAAATCAAAAGATCTTTTTCAATATAATGAAAGTACCCATATTTCTTTTAAAACATAAGAAGCATTGTCCATTGGAGAATTCTGTAATCACCTGGATGCAAGAGCTAGAATAATAACTAATCACGGTAGGCAGTGAAACAGATCATATGTCCGGTTATGTAGCTTTAACTGTACGGCCACCATCCCATGAAATGCAGCTGTGTAGATCTCTTAACTGTGCAGCTCTGTGGATTACAGTTTCCTGAACATTAATTATACTGGATTAGGTTTTACACCTAGAAAACTTACTTTCTTCGTAGAAAACCTTTTTTCAAATGAAGGATGGTATTGCTGTGCATGTTTTTAGAGGTTAATGTACGTGTGAGAAAACAGTACTCTACATGACAACTTTTATGTTGACACAATTGTTGGAAAAAATTGTTCTATTCTTAAATATCTTTTATAGCATTTTTCTTCATAGGTTTAGAATGGAATGCTTGAGTATTTTAAAATTGTACTTTCTTATTGTTTTTAATATACTTACAATATCCATTCTTATGATATGTCTTTCTTAGGAGGAGTTTCAGCTGGCGTTATTTAAGAACAGCAAGAAGGAGAACCTCTTTGCTGATCGGGTACTGAAATCTATTTATGGGTTTGACTCTTTCCAGCGGTCAATTTATTATTTTCATGTTTTTGCATTAAAAACTATTTTTCTCTTCAGTAAAAGTCATGTTGAGCTGACTAATCCTTGTTTAGAGTTAATTCTATACTATTTAAAGCCATTATGTTGAGCTGACTAATCCTTCTTACTTTTTCTTTGTTTCTACTTACGCATGCAGTACAATCTGTGGAGTTTATACTGAAAAGGATAAGCATGTATTATATAACCGTTGTTTTTAAATACATTAGTTTAATATAGCTATGTTAATAATTAGGAAAAGGCCAAAAAGTTGGGATTTTTTTCAAATATAGTTTCAAGTAGGACCCAGAAAATTTAGTAGAACTTTCGCTGACAAATTGACTTGGGTATGATGAGATTGATAGGGAATTTGTGTCTTAGGAAGTCTAGGAAAGTGAAGGTATTACTACATGCTTTATAGTTATGATGCTAAATATGGTATAAAGTTCTTGATACTGAATCCTAATGTTCTAGCATTGGAAGTTTTCTCTAGCTCTCGCATTTGTAGTCCTTGTTAGCAAGTACAAAATCCTGTAGTTGGGTATTATCAGGGTCAGCCTCAATGTAGTAGAAACTAGCAAACCTCGACTCACATGTAGTCTTTCACAGTCTTGCAGTAGTGAGGGCGATACTGCTTTTTGTGGTTTTGACTTGCAGTGATCCTCCTAATTCATTCCTAACTCCAAAAACTCAAACTTCAAAATCAAAGAGAATTGCTTGAGGCAGATTTAAAATGTATTATTAAGGTCACATGGCGTGGATTTGAAAATTCTCCTGTGAACTTAGTACCCAGCAAATCATTAACCTGGAAGATTACAAATCTATTGAATGAATGCAGAGCTAGGTTATTAACTTAAATCAGCGGAAGCAAAAACATAACCAATCTCATAAAATGACAGATTCTGCCCAATCAGATCAATTCACCATTGAATTGTTTTAGAACCTAGCTGGGCTCTTATCCTAGGATAATGGTCCAATTGACGAAATACATGTACAACAGTAGATCTGATCCAACTGATCAAACCCTCGTTGGCTGATCTGGATCTCCTTACTGCGTCCTTTTTTGGACCCAACACACTAGAGTATCACACTCCTCGTTGAGATGCCTCTCTCAATCCTGTGTTGCTGTATGGTGTGTCTTCTCCTTCTACTTAGCCTCGCTTTTATAACTTTTCGGTGAGCTAAATTGCTAACCCTAATCTCTAAAGTGATTGAAATTTTGAGATTAGATCTCACCTCACTTGAGATCAAGGGCTGATATTAAAACATAATGACTAAAGTAAATACTTTACTTTCTTCTAATGTCTCTTTAGCCCAATAAGTCAACATAACAATTATGTGCTTTTTCTAAGTTAAAAACTTAGGCTAAATTTCAAATGCAACTTGCTTATTAGGGAGACTTTTGCATGCCTAGACACTTAGGCCCATGCAGAAGTACGTGCCTGAGCTACAAACATCAACCATAGTATTAAAAACCGGACCCGGTGACCGGACCGATGGACCTAATGAACTGGTAACTGGACAGAACTGGTCTAACTGGTACTGGTCAGGTCTAAACGAACCGATTTAAAAAAAATACATTAAATAATTATTTTTTTAATAAAAAACTATTTTTAAGATTTGCAACCATGATTCCAAGCCAATAGAGACAAAATATGCAAAGTTTGCTCATTTATATACCATGTAAAGGTGAATATATCAAAATGGCACTGAGTGCAATACATATCATCGAAAAAATACTTAAGCAATGAGACTCCAAATGACCCATAAAGTCCAAAAACAATGCTACAAGCTATGATCTTTGAGGCCATTGGCCTACATAGTACAGTTTACTACAAATCTACATATATGATATTACTAAATTCTAATTAATGATCAACATTATCACTTGAAACTTCTCATCATGATCAAAGTTCAAACTCAGTTGGTTGAACTTGAGTCTCCCGACTCTCCACTGCCAAACTTTGCAACTGCTCCAGTCACAAACTTCTCTATTGGCTCAGTGACTTGAATCTCAAACTTCTGAAGGTATTCTGCCCTAATATGCCCTATTACTTCATTTGGTGCTCCACATGGCTTTACATGGCCTCCTATCCCAGCAAAGTGTTGCTTGAACCTATAAATACCCCCTCATGCAATAGATTTTTGGCAATATTTGCAAATAATTTTGTCATCAATCATATCACAATGAGCCCATGCTGTATCCTTGCCTTTTGGAGGCATGATGGCTGCTACTTAGCTCAAGCGGCAAGCCCCAAACTCTGTGCTATTTCACTACTCCAACAAAAACTCAACACTCTCCAAGCTCTCAATCAAACTCACAAAATCTCCAAATGAGATGGTGTGAGACAAATGAGAGGCTGCCCCTGCTTATAAAGGATTGGAGAGGGTGTTTTTGGAGGGAAACAACCCTCCTCTTCCCTCCAAAACAACCTTAAACAGGCAAAAATACCTTGCATGGGTCCCTTTTGCGGCCTTTGCAAATGACTGACCGGTTAAGGATGGAACTAGCCGGTTATGGATAAACCGGCCGGTACCATCCTTAATTGGTGGGTCAGCACCAGTTTGACCGAAATGAGCGAAAGGAGAGTGGAAAGCGGGTTTTTGGATCGGTTTTGACCAACCAGTTTGACCCGACCGGTTTTTAATACTATGACATCAACATGCTCGCTGGTAAGTAGGATTCAAATACTTAAAACATAAATCTCTTTGTGCTCATATCATCAAATTTCCAAGTAGAACATATATATTTTGCAATGAAACACCAACATTGTGTATGACCAAATATTGCTAGTAAATGGTAGGGGTCAATTCAAGTGAGCATTCCTAATCTGATTCTTTTAATATAGAAACATTCATTGGCTCAACAATTGATAGATTCACAATCGATCATAGTCAAATGTTTACCAAGGGGAATAATTAAAGACACCAATTGAAATGCAAATTCATATTGCATATCAAGGACAATAAAACTATAACCCAAGCTAGTTTGGAAGCTGACACTTTTTTTGTTTTGTTTTGAAAAGAAGCTAATATTTAAATATTACCAAAGTGGCAAGATAGATCTTGTGGTCAAATTCTATGCATGAAAACAATGTTGAAATATGTAACTAGGTTTGGTCTTCATAATGACATGTAATCATGATTTTATTTGATGTAAGGAGAATTTTTTTATTATTATTTCTTGATGCATGGGTTTCATGCCCAAGGTTATTTTTTATAGTTCAAGTTCCCATTGAGTGCTTCTAGGGCTTGTCATTAAGTCAACAAGTCAATTGAGTCATTGTCATGTATGAGAGACCCTTTTGGGCATGTTGTATATTGTAAAGAAAATTTATGTAAAGCAAAAATTGTCAAATAGACCCTCCAAGACCTTTTCAGCAAGTAAAGATCAAGTCAGCCTTTATAAGAGGACAAGTTAGCCTCCAAGCAACTATTCAACCTAGAAGAGAAGCCTATACATTAAAGACTTCGACCTCACTTGAAGAGCACTCACTCATCACACAAGAGATTCGATCAAGCAAGAAGAAGAGATCAAAAAGGTGCAAAGAAGTGGAGGACTAGAAGAGGAAGAAAAAAACGAAGTTTTGGGACTGGTTTTGGGCTATATCCTTCACATGTGTGAGAAAACTAGGGCACCTATTGCATCAGCTAAGAACGAATTGCAGAAGTTGAGTCAGGGCATCAATTGGCATACTTTGCAGGCTGAGTTTCCAAGAAGAAAGGATCAATTCAAGCAAAGGAGAAAAGAGGAAGAAATCACCATATTTTCCACACGTGCAATAACTAGGGTTTTTGCAGAAGAAATTGTTGGGGGTCAAAGTTGCTGGAAAGAAATCTCATCAAGGAGAAAGTTTTGACTTGATCTTGGAGGGGTCTTTATCAAGGCTCATAGGTCTTGGAATCGTCATTTGAAGTTTTATAAGAAGAGAAGAGTTCTTGTGGGTTTTCCTCTCAAAGGAGAGGTTTTGGCCTTGGCTGATAACCTATATCTTGTGTCCTCTTGTCACATCGATCTTTAATGTTTGGTAACTGTTTGATGATAGAAGACACAAATATAATCAAGTTGAAGAAGAAGCTAATCAAGTTAAGTAAAAATACATCACAAGCAGTTATCAAAGAAGAGAAATCATCTAATTAAGCTGCCCCTAGGTTTCTCAACATGGTTTCAGAGCTAAGGTGACATGACAAGAAGAGGCAGCTTGAAGATCATCAACTGAAGAAGGATATTTAAGGAGCTCATACAAGGAGATCATTAAGAAGGACCTATCCATACACCATCTTGAAGAAAGGGACTAAGAAGCACCAAGGAGGAGTACTCATCTCAAGGATCACATCATTACAAGGAGAAGAAGACCTCAAGGACACTACCTCCACTCAAATAAAGGACTACACTTTTTGAACTTTGAAGTCAACATATTCAACATTTCTACATCCAAAGAAAGGAAGAAGAAGCTTGCCATCATCATCAAAGAAATCAAGGTGATCTCCCTCTCATTGAAGAAAGGATCACATTTGAAGGAGGACATCTTCATCAAGAAAGCATCTTCTATTATCAACATCAT